>WYDI02145332.1:0-134561 GCA_009867235.2 Psittacus erithacus
AGAAGTTCTTTACTGTGAGGGTGGTGAGGCACTGGAATGGGTTGCCCAGGGAAGTTGTGAATGCTCCATCCCTGGCCATCCAAGGCCAGGTTGGACAGAGCCTTGGGTGACATGGTTTAGTGTGAGGTGTCCCCTCCCATGGTAGGGGAGTTTGAACTAGATGATCTTAAGGTACTTTCCAACCCTAACTATTTTGTGATTCTGTGAATATGAAGTTCTGAACCACGCCAAGCATAAATAGCTTACTGTACCAGTATCCATATGTACATATACATACACTGCCTATATAACATGTGCCCAGGAGTGGAGCCAAGCACTTAGTGAGTGGTGACGCACCATTCTATCATAGCTTACATGTTACTTGGCTCGAACAAAAGCACCACTGACTTAGAAGCTGTGTAACAGCTTCAATGGTCCTATGCAATGGTCCTATGCAATGGTCTTATGCAGGCTCAGAGCTCACCTTCTTTATTTGCTATTGGCCCCTTACTGGGGCGCAAGCTGAGCTTTCAAAGGACACCTTTGAAGTGAGCCCAGTTGTTTCCAGAAAAAAGAGCATGTTTCTCTTGTCTCACACCAATTTCCTGCCCTCACAAGCAGCTGTGATGTATCTTCACTTTTGCTGGGGAAGATGCTACAGTGCATAGAAGACCACACCTGCTCTTACCGTGTCCCTAACAAACAGCATGTACTAAGGCAGCAGCTTAAAACAAGCGACCACTTCTTAGAAAGACAAGCTCTTCAGATACAAAGCATTTGAAACCAAATGACCTGGGAATTCCTGTAACAGCTAACATTGCTACTGTGAATTGAAAATGCCAAAGGAAAAGGCAGGGAGCAGCTTTCTGAAGCTACCTGAGAGGGACAGAGCATATCTGATAAAACAGTTGGCCCCAGTGGAGGAGGTGAGGTGCAGACGTTCAACTTGAACCCTGTGCACAAGAGCAGGCTGAGCTGAGTAGAGTCTCTACCATATTAGGTACCTCCTGCAGCAATATCCTGAAGAGGCCTAGGGTTGCTGTAGCAACCAATGTAATTTAAGAAATATTGAGAGAGAGATATTGTACCAACAGCAATAAAATAAAAAAGTAGAGCATGTCTTAAAACACCCTACAGCTCTCAGAAAACAGAAAAAGCCACAGAGCAGCCATAAAGGAAGAAGTTAGTTTAAGGCAGGCACAATACTGAGCACCGTGTTACATGTTGCAGGGTGCTACAGCATAAGAGGATCCAAACAGTAAACAGCTAGTCAATAGACATTAGAGGTCTTGCATCATTTGTTGATGTTTTCTGCTGCCAGGTACTTCCAGAAGGACAGTAATAGGAAAAGTTGCCAGCAACAAGGCTTCTAAATGACCGATAAAATCAGGGCTGACTCACAGAGAAAGACACTTGAAATGGTGACTGATTTACCAAGTTGTGCTTTTGGCTATGGTGTAACAGGTCATTTTAAAATGGGTTTCTTTATTTTCCTGTCTGTGGAAGGAAAAACAGGGTGATTTGTCAGATGTTTGCATTCATTTGGGAAAAATAAGCCTGTTACGCCAAGGACTCTTCAGTTGCACTAGACAGCTGCAAAATATGGATTTTAGATTAGAGGAGACTTATGCATGAGTCCTTTCTTGCATTAAACATGTTCTCTCTGTGAAACTCTATGCCTACTCATACATATCCCAAAAGTAGGTTCAAAAGAACACTGCAGCCACACGAACCTGCAAGGAAATCAGACGTTTCTAGACATATAGGAACATTCAGCAGTTTCCTAAATGCCATGGAGAAGAGTTGATCAAACATCAATCAATAAGCTTTCAATAAAGGCTTGTTTTATTTTCCTGCATGGTGTGGAAGGGTGAAGGTTCATTTGAAAGAACAGGGACAGCAGGGGATGTGTATCCTCTGAATGTGGAAGCTCTGACGAAATAGAGGGGTGCAGGTGATCTTTGTGATGATAGCATGATTTGGATAATATTTAACTTCTTACCATGTACCCTGTGAACCTGGACCCCTATTTAGTTTGTCATGATACTCCATCACTGTATTGTGATATTAAACAATCATTGATCTCCATCTGCCCTGATTTTAAAGTGGTTCTGGAATAACATTTTGCACTAGCAGTATATTCTCCTATTGACTTCAAAGAAGGTTTTTCTTGGAAACTACTGAACCAAATAAGGACAGTGCCATGAAGGGCCATGCTGCTCTGCAAGAAGTATTTCCTGCCTCTGTAAAATGAAAGTAATTTGTCTGCATGGAAGGCCAAGAGCCAGCAAAATCCTGTTTGTGTTCTTAATGCAAAACTGCAGAAGTAGCTCACCAGCACTCAGCTGGCATATAATCAAGAATCATTGAAATCAAGATCTAGATAGCTATTGCTTAATCAATTATTGATGTTATATTTCACCTTCAAATGTATTCCTGCAAGAAACGTTTTCTAATGTTTTTATAATATGATTTTCTCTGACTACATGGGCTTGTATTTACCCAAATTAAAATTTAAAACCTTGTTAAAGTCTTTTATTATAGAAAAGACAGGTCGTCTACTCATGTGTAAACAAACCATTAATCTTCTCTGTTTCAGCAAAAGCCTGTTGAATTGAACAAACATTTACTCAATGATCATAATTACAGTGTATGTCAGTTTATACAGTTCTGAGTGTATTGAATCTATGTAAAGTGCCTTTAAAATACTGCAATTATTTTAAAGACACAAATAAGTCCAGAGATTTCAGAACAAGATCACTCCGGCTGCTTTTTTAAAAAGTAGCCTGTTCCTACTTTTTTGTTTGGATTTGGTTTTGGAGACTGATTTCTAAATCCTGGTAATCTCGACCAAGGAGACTGAAGTATTACAGTCATGTTTACTCAAAGTTAGTGAATGTATTGTAATAGAAATAATTAAATAAATAGTCATAGTCAGTTCATATGGATGATCTTTAAGAAGCAAAAGGCTACAAAAACTATGTTCCTTTACCCCAGTCAGATCATACCAGAAATACACAAAGGAATTCTCTACTGGATTTTTAACTTCTAAAAATAAATTGATTCTTACCTTTCCAAAACTCCCTTTCCCAATAGCACGCAATATTTGAAAGTGGTCAAAGTTAACTGCAAAATAAAGGAGAGAAGAGAAGGAAAATAGTTTGTAGAGTGTTAAGTCAGAATCAGAAATCAGATAAGAAAGGGAATGTCAGTGTTTCCAACCAATGTAATTTTGCCATGTGGTATTAACTTTTTCTCTGAAAACACCAAATGTATTTAATAGCTAGCAAAAGGAGGTTCACTTCAAAATATGCTCCATCCATTTTATTCATCAACTCATCTTGGCCCAATGCCTCCAGTGCCCAGTATCTCCAAAAAGAAATATGTGTCTGTCCTAGCCAAGAAGCCATGTTAGCATTACGCAGCCATGAACAAAACCTGCTCAGCATTTTCTAGAAAGATTAAGATCTATTGAAAGGATACTGAATAATTCAGGTAAGTAATATAGTCTGTAATGCAATGTAAGGATAGTATTGTTACAGTAATCGCTCTGCAGGATAATTCCCATATTCTGCTACAGTGATGGAAGCTTGTTCCATGATGAGCTAGCAGGATCAGCCCCTCTGACCTCTGCCACCTTAATACAATGCATAATGCTAATATTGTCAGACTATTTCATAGATGTAGCATGTTTTGGGAGATTACATTTTAGTTTGGCAGTAGAATGGATTTACTCCCACTTCATGAAACTGACAGCACAGTGTGCCCTAGCACTGAAGCAGTTTGCTGTGATGGTGAGTGAGATATTTCATTTTTCAGAAATGCCATTATTGTTGGTGTTGCATGAGACTAAACACAGCATGACCTCCAAATCTCTGGTTCACTGATAGGTCTGGTGGTTTAAAAAGAAATCCAACAACATCCTAAATAAAATCGATACGGAGCCACTAACACACAAACATGACAATGTGTGATACAGTTCTACAGTCACTTGCCAGAAAAGAATCACACTTAAAGCTGAACTCAGTGAACCACAGTCAACAAAGTTCAGTGCAACTTAACAGCATTTTTTTAAATTAAAACTTTCTTACGTTCTTGGCTTTGGTCATATACCTCCATCTATGTGCTCGCTATTGCCGTAACAGGAATCAGCAAAATTATGGAGACGAACAGTTACGGGGGAAAATGTGGTGACATGAACAAATACAACAAAAATGTGACTTGCAGTGTGATGAAGAAAAACCTATAAAAGTAATAATACTTTAAATACTTGTCAAAAAAATTGTGTTATGTCAAGCTAAGCACTAAGAAGTTGCAAGTTTGATATATATCAAGCCATTGAAAAGGACTAAACTTCTTTTCCCTGTTGCAGCAATATCTCATTTACACTATTTACACCCTACAATATATTTAAGTATTTGTTTATTTATTATTGCTTACATTGTCTTCAGGGAAACATGGTTGCTCTTCTCATTAGAGCAGCTGTAGCAAACACCTTATTGGTAATTGCTGGATACCAAATCAAATCCAGAGCTGTCAGATCCTAGTCTTTAGCAAAGATGGTAATTGTGAATATAGTAGTTTAAGGATTTGGATACTAAAATGAAAATGCATAACCATGCAAAGGATTTATAAGGTGCTTGGACACTGGAAAACAAATTTTGCGCTGAATCATGCAAGAGGTAGGGTTACCCAGATGTTTAAGAAGCGAGATTGTCTGTCAACAACGTGCAGCAGGGGTCTCTGTCAACAGTTTTTACCAGCTGGACACTGTCTTGTAGTTCCTGCTGGTCAATACTAGTCTGATGGACAAGATAGTTTAGTAAAACAGCCTTCCACATGGACTTGCATCAACTTAAGTCTTGTTCCCACAGGTCATTCCTCCCAAAAACATGCCCCTGAATGGAGGATTTGAGAGCTCAATAACTTGGATCTTTAAGATTATTCTTAATTTAGGTGATAATTTAACACAGCATTGAAAAGGTTCAAAACAATATGTTAATGTAATTAATTTCTTTGATAGGGAAAATTCAACAGTTTTTTCTCTCCAGGACACTTGTGTTGTCTGTGCCACTCCTCTGCTTTCAAACCTTCTGAGGCCTCCTGTTTATTTTACCCATTTTTAACAAACCTATTCCTTAAAGAAATCTCAGTTTGAGTTTGTTCTTTACCTTGCAGTCACTCAGCTGAGGGCAGTTCCCCAAAACCACTGGAAAATGATTGAAACAGTCTGTAATCATCTAAATTTCAGTCAAGCCACATCTCAGTAAGACTTGACTATGTCATTGTCCTGAAGTCCAGCTGGTTTTGAAATGAATCAGTTCAATTATTTTAGTTTTATAAAGCTAAGATTAAGCATTTATTTTTGGCTATTTTTCGTATCATTTCTATTCTATTTCTCTGAGCTTCTTTCTTTAGTGGTGTTTATTGTTCTGAATGACTAGAACAACTTATTTTTTTTAATTGGATTTAATTGTGAATTGGACTTCCATAGGAAAGAAATTATTAAATGAGTCACTAGGCTGTGGAATTTAAAATAGATTATTAGTAAGCCATATAAGGTTTAGAAAACATAGCCACAACAGTTGATCAAATTTCTTCTTTTTTTGTTTAAGATGAATAGAAAGTAGGTTGTTACACTTTCACATCTTCATTAAGAAAAAAAGAGTATTTTCTTTCTATAGTTCACTGTCCCGTAAGACTTACACGAATCAAAGTACAATGACTGTAACATGTTTTGTGCAAGAGAAAATATAGTTTTAAGTGACTGTGGAAGTATGTAAACACACCTGACCCTGCATTATGAATGAGCTAGGCTTTTCTGGAAAGGGCTAATTCATGAAATTGAATCAACATGGTCTCTTTTGATCAATCAAATATACTCACAACACTGTAGATTCAAAAACTGGGGAAGTTCCTCCCTTGGGATGTTAGGAAAGAATAAAGAAAAGGTTGCTTTTGCAGTTGAGACCAAGATTCAGCTGAGCAGAGCCAATGTTTTAAGCAACAGCCCCATCAACAACAAACTAGCCATGCAGGAGTCATGTTAGCATCACAGCCCTGATAAACAGTGAACAGTCAAACTAAGGTCACTGCCACCTTATTACTACACTAGTCATTCTCCTCAGGTGTTTTGAGTCTCACACTTTCAAAAGTTTTGGTTTATTTTGTTCATGACACTTTTTTTCAGATTCTGCATATTCTTTTTCTCCTTTTTGTTGAAAATTCAGCACCAAAGTTTCAACACTTATTCAGGGAAGAATTACAGCTCACTATGACTTCTGGTTTTTACAGTGTTTAAGATATCATCAAGTTCAGACACTGCCATGTCCTCTGTACAAAGAGGATATATTTTATTCTAGCCATCTAAAACATGACATGTCTAACTCTAGCGTGGTAGCTAATGACATCTTTCCTAGCGCAAAACCCTGCTGAGATAATGGTTTGGCTGGTAGAAGGATACTTTCTTCAGTAACAGTAATATGACTATTACTCTTTTGAAAATAGCTTTCTTGGTATCCTTTAGTCAAGGGGAAAAAAATATTTTCCAAGTTTTTGAGCACTTCTTTCATTTTACCACTATACCATAATTTGGAGAGCTTAGACATCAGCTCTGAATTTGAGGCAAATGTGGATGTTTTTCAGAAATCAAAATTAGTTTATATTGTCTTTGGCTGATTTTTCATACAGGCAAAACCACAGAATGAAACTGTGAGCACTAGCAGCAGTATGAGAGGGGTTTCTTTAAGATTAATTGATTTTCATCAATTTGGGAAAATCAAGAAGTGTAATATCATCTCCCATTTCCCATCCTACCTTCATTCCTCTGACAGAGTCGCCATTAATTCAAAACTGAGGATTATGGAGTAAAATAGATATTTGGCTAGCTAAGGGAGAAAATAGATGAGCATTTATGACATTTGTTGTATGATATGTTATTAGAGTGACGAATGCCTGCTAATTTCAGCAATGAGCTATGTATGCATATATACCAAATTATTTTTTTTTCAATTCAGCCAAACTAAAACAGGGGAAATTCAGGTTACATATAAGGAAGAAGTTCTTCCCTGTGAGGGTGGTGGCACACTGAATGGGTTGCCCAAGGAAGGTGTGAATGCTCCATCCCTGGCAATGTCCAAGGACAGGTTGGACAGAGTCTTCAGTGACATGGTTTAGTGAGAGGCATCCCTGCCCATGGCAGGGGGATTGGAACATGATGATCTTAAGGTCCTTTCCAACCCTAACTATTCTATGATTCTATGATTCTATGTTCAAATAAACCTTAAATGAATTTCATTGCACAGCTTCAAGTCTCTATCGATAATTTTAAGTGCAAGTACTTTACTTCGATTATCTTCATGAATTTGAATTAGACCTGTGTAAAGCCTTTTTCAAGTATTTTGATCTTGAACTAATAAAACCTTCCATGATGGTAAATGGGATTCACTTTGCTAATGATGCATATGCTTGATTCAAACTCCATCAAGTTGCCACACAACTGAGAACACAACCTGGCTCTTGCTTCAGACCGCACTGTTTCTTAGGCAGAGCTTTTCAACTGCATGAACACTGATGGAGCGGGGATTTGACATAAAACTTTCTAGTGAAAGATAAACTAAATATTTCTTGTTCCATTGCTCTCCAAGGATAAAGGACACTTTGGGGAAATTATGCATATGACAGACCTTTGGGTTTTTACAATCATACTGGAAATCATGGTGGAAATGCCTATTATTCTTTTTCAAATCAGCATTATATACATAATGATATATGTTAAAACAATGAAGTCTTTCATATGCATTCCTTTCTGCTGCACTATTCATGTACAGTGATTTAATCATAAAAAAAAGTTACATTGATGCAGATCATGACGTGTTTGATTTATAACGTCATACAAGGACATGAAATTTCTACCCTTTCACTTGCAGTTTTTATAATCTAAAATATATTTTGTACGTTCCCCATCATTTGTTCAAATGTAATTTACATCTAGCTCATGAGGCAATATTTATATTAGGTGGATCCTACATAGAGATGACATCTGTTCTTACTGCACCTGAGGAATATTTATATCATGTATGTATATGATTAGTCAATAACTATTACCTGAATGCACTTTTAATCTCCAGGAGCAACTATCCAATCCAGTGGATTGTAATTAGAAAGAATTGAGGATCTTTGTATGTTAAACTAGTTTTACTTAAAATTCAGCTAAATTTGTTTTGAACTCTAAAATGTATTTTGATATTATCATGTTTGTAAACTGAGTGCATGGAAATGTAGTTCCTGTCTTTGGGAAGTTCTCATACTTGAACATTAGATATGGCTCTTAATTGAGCAAAATAATTATGATTATTGATTTGAAAATGTAATTTTGCTACTTTATCTATTGAAGTATTTCATTTTGAATTGATGTCATGTTTTCCATTTTAAAACACCACAAACAGATAACAACAATAATCAGCTTCCTCCGTGCCTCAGCTCCCAAAGTTCAGAAAAATGTGGATCTCACAAAAGGAAATATATATATCAGTTTCCTCAATCAAAGTGCAATATTTATGTATTATCAGCAAACTTTCATTTCAGACTTCTTGATTGGTCCAAAGTGGTTTCTTTCACAGTACTGCAGTACCCTACTGTGCTTCCTGGTGATGATGAGCATGTCCATTGACAACATGAGGTCTTTGGCTGGACGATGTCTTCCATTATGTATGCATACCCATAGCACTTGCATGATGCACACTTTGGTCACTCAGAGGAGATGGTGTATTGGATTATATGAGATGTAAACAGGTACAAGATTTGTATCTACACAAGGAACAGGAGTATCAGATTCCAATACCTGTGAAGAAGTGTCAGGCCACAGAAATGTAGTCTAGCTTTAAAGTGATCCAAAATGAAATCAGTGTGAAAAGGTAAACTTGAATTCTATTCAAAATTTCCAAATCACCTTTGTTTCTCCACTATAAGGTTTAATTTTTGTAAAGGAAAATAATGGCAAAAAGTTCAACTATCCATTAAAAACTTATTCAGATGAAAATTTCTTTCTAAAAATAAACCAAAACAGATTGAAAGAGTTCCTTGCTATATCTCATCTTTATCACCTCTCAAACATGATGAAGTGGAAGTAACCTCTTCCTTAGGTTGCCAGAAATGGGGAGAAAACCTCAGTATTGTGGTGCTTGGAAAACCAGCATTTTACACCTCTCTTATTTCTATGTTCTATCAATAAATAGCTGATTCCATAGACAAAGGAGTGGTCTAAGAAGCATCTGCTGTGATGCATTACAGAAATTCTTATTTCCTTACTCTAATCCTCCTACGAGGTAGTACTTCACAGGCAATTTAGCCACATATCAAATTCAGATGATGCGTAGTTTCCTCACCAAAAGCAGCGCCAACATCATAGGGTTCTACTCTGTATTCACAGAAATCCACCTCACATTCTATTGTTAAAAGTAGCAGGGGGGTGTTGTAAATGGCTGGGGTATTTTCAGAATGTGCTAGTTAAAATGAATACTGGAAAGAACTACAACGGTCTACCATTCTCCAAAATGCTACAGAAACAAACTAGAAGAATTTGGTGATTCAGCTCATGATTTACACTGTTAGAGAAATGGGCATATGTTGCCATAACCAGAAATGAATTTGAAATCCCAGGGAAAACTAATGTTTGAAAACAACCAAGCTGCTGAAGAAAAAGATGCTAGAACAGATTCTCAGAATTTTCCTTCCCTTTTAATTCTGCAAAAGAACATAATTCATTTTCTAATGCTATGCTGCAAAAGCTGTAAAATAAATAATAAATAAATAATAAATAAATAATTGGATGCAATTTTGAATAAACAAGGGAGCTGCAACTCTTTGGTAAACAAGATTCTGTTTGAACACAAGATTACATTAAAATTTCTCTCCAGAGCTGTTTACACCTCTAAAAAATGCAAAAATAAAATCATACTCCCTTTAAATACACCTAGTCTAAAAAATATATCAAGCAGCTACCTGAAACCAATAAAACAAAGTTTGGTCCTCGGACATGTAGAACAAGTTGCAAATCATTACAGCTTTTCTTTGAGAGAAGATTAAATTGAAACCACAGAGCTCCATCCTACGATCTCAAGATCTCTTCTGAGAAATGTGAAATACATCACCAAATCCAAACTAAGAAATTCCTGATGCTTTGAGGAATGCGGGTGTCATCTGTGAGCCACTGGGAAGGATTTACAGGTAGCAGAAACCTGTCAACAAGCCATTTAAGTCAGCACAAGAAGTCCTATAACTGTAAACTGCAGCAGGATTTTGGTCTAAGAACACTGGCATTCATTTTCCTATACTGAAAGTTTGCCCTGTGGTAGCCTTAGTAAGGGCTTCACTGGAAGCTGCAGGGACAACAGGAGAGGTTGTGATTTTTATCCCAGAGAAAAACAGAAGTTTATTACTCTGTGGAAGGTGTGGGAATGTTTGGCTGTTGCTTTGCTCAGAAGAATTTTAACACTAATTCGATGAAATTAGCTATTCCTTCCTGAAGGATTGAACATTAATAGGTGTTCACTGGCATAGGTTAACTGATCAGAAGAGCTCTTGTTATTGCATATCTCCCACAGTCCCTGGGAGCATTAGATTACAAAAAGTCAATTTTCTTGGTTTTTACCTCGTTAAAACTAGTCCAAATTTTAACCATAAAAATTCATAATTGGAGAGTTCAGTGTGCTGCCTCTGTGGCCTTCAGACAGGTAGCTCTGATTCAGCAACATACACAGGTACTTTGAGGTGGCTCAAAAAAAAGAGTAATTGAAAAGCAAGTTTTCGTCGGCCATGGTTCGCTTGAGCCAATGTAAGAAGACATGAGAAGAAAAAAAGTATTTTAAATGAGTAATGTCAACCTGAAGGATACAAAGCAATATGAGAGTTCTGATCTTGATTAAGAGTTAGATTTCAACTTCAATGAAAGCAAACAGAAAATTACCTAGATTTGAGATCTTTTTCATCTTTTCTACTTTGTGCCTGCTTTCCATTTTACCTCTTTTCCACTGGAGAAGAAAGTGAAAGAATTGCAAACTCAAAAGGTTTTCACTGATCTCAGACAAAATGAAAGAATTCTGAGTGTTGAATCATGTATATTTTTGCTTTGCTGTTGTTGTTCTCTACCTATGTCCATGCGGAGTGTGTGTGCATTTCTGGTTTGTTTTTTTTCTGAAATCAGAACGTTTCAAGAAATATAAATTTTTGGTTTGCGTTTAGTTTTTCACTGGAAAGATTTCTATTTTCAGAGAGCTTGATAATGAGAGGAAGTGGAAAATACTTGTATTTCCCAACAACAGGAGCATGACTTACATGCTTCAGAGCTTATGCACACAACAAAATTTGCTCTAAGACCACCTCAGCAGCACTGTATTTTAGCCTTTCTTTATGATCCTTGTCATGTGATGCAATGACAAGAGCACATGATCATCCGTATAAAAGACTTGCTTTCTGAAACCAGTTGTCTGTTAATCAATAACCAGAGCCTGGGTAGCCACACAAACCTAAAGGCCAGAAAAGATTTGGTGGTAGTTAAAAAGTTGCACTGAAGCTATGTGACATGAAGAACTGAAATTATTAGGTTATTGTTTGGTTTGCAGCACTGGATATTAATGCAACTGTCTTAAGTCTATAGCGTTGACCTGATTGCCGCACAAAAATTCTTAGGGTTTAGTTAGGCAGCGTCAGATCTTCAGAATAACCATAGTTTACTATAACAGGTCTTTGCAGCTGATTTAGCTGCATCTGCATTCTGTTAGAGTATAATATTCAGGTAAGCCATTTTCAAGTAGAAAGGTTTCTTTTGCATAGACTAACTTGTTTTAGTGGAAAGTAATTGGAACTTCTGATATCATCTAAATCATTCATCCATGTGTCCTATTATAAAGCAGTAATTTATAAAATTTTCCTATTATAAACAGACAAGTCAGTGAAATTCTCTTTTTTTTTTCAAGATCAGTGAAAGTTTTAATTAAAGATTCCTTTTTGCTGCTATGAAAACAGCTTTGTTTTGCAACAGGGCAGAGATTTGTTTCAGAAAAGCTATTTACTTGGTAGCAGCACTGGAAACATCAAAAGTCACCAAGAAACTACTGAATTGATGCACTAGACCTTATTACAGTCAGTGAATAGCAGGAAAGCCTTTCTGAGTCTCCATGCTGTCCATAGCTCTTTCAAAGGTTAAACTTGACATGGAAACTAAGATGAAAAGTTTCAGGACCTGTTCAAATATAAAATGTCTTTAAGACCTTTTGCAAGTGATTTAATATTCTGGTTTATCCCTTCTGTTGAGAAAAGAGAGTTTCTTATTGACCATGTTGCTTGCTTAGGAATGAGCTGACAAAAAGAACCTCTGAAATCTACTGCAAGGAGAAATGGGTGGACGAATATGTCCAATGGAAAAGATACTGTTTCAGAAAATGTATTGCTAAAATATAGAAAGTCTAAATTCCACTTTAACGGTAACAGACTTCCTTGTGAGATCAGGAAACACATATTAGTCTATGAAGCATCTTTTTCTGCTAGATAGTGGGAATATTCACCTCCCTCAGAGTTGCTATGAGAATAACCTCGTTAATAGCTGAACTGGAAGGCTCTCTGAGGGAAGTTGCCATGGGAATAAAATGTCAAATTTCAGTGGACCAAACTGTTTTCCCCCACAATAAATTTACCACAGTGATCCCCAGGTGAAGGAAAATTCTTTAAATGAAATTACCAATAAAATCCTCAGTGAGACATTCATCAATTTCTTTCATGCGGAGGCCTCAATAATGCCAAACATGCCAGAGGGAAGCTAAAAAACCTCTTTGCTTTAAGCTCCTTTGGGCAATGGCTCCTAGAACACTGTTCTTGCAGAGCAGGGATTCAGACAATGAGTTTTGGAGCCATGTGAACAGGATTTTATCCAAACACCTAAACAAAGTATGAGTTCTTCTCATGTTTTTATTCTAAATCCAGATCCTATAGAGGAGGACTCTGCATCCAAAACTGGATCTGGAAGAATTGCTTCTTCTCTTTTTAACCACAACTACAAATGAAATTCTGGGGGCAAATAAGGATACTAAAGGGTCAGAAAGATTCACATTTCAATTGGGATTGCCTCCCATTTAGTATTTTTAAACATAACTAACCCCATAGGCTTCAAATGAATGATGCCGTTTCTAATTTGCCACAGAAGTGGGCCTGAAGTTCAGAGCCATGGGCTTGTTTTTCATTTGTCATTGTAAAATTAAAGCTCATCAGTGTGATAGCAGTGATGTTCCCCCAGGAAAACACTTTCAAAAGAAGCACACAAGCTTGTGGGTTATAAACATGGCTGTCCAGGTCTGGTTTATATTTTGGAATTTGAAAATAGTATTGAAATTGTTATAACTTGAAAAAGAAAACACTTGAAGATAATTTCTGAAGATACCCAGGCATTTGTGTTTAGTGGCTCTTCCTCATCAAAAAAGTCACAAGCATCAACATGAAAAACAACTTGTACCTCTCAGGGCTCTGAGGGGACTAACAGGCCTTGCTGGTCATGATCAGCTTCCCCTGCTCCACCACCACTAAGCTGCCCATGGGCTCAGGATTCCCACTGCTGTTCAGACCTGGATCAGGCAGCTATGAACCAAGAAAGAACTATGAAGTGCAGCTCACAAAAACCATGGCAGGTCTCTACAAAGCTTCTTCATGGCTCTTTTGAGCTGCAAATCAGTTTAGTTCTCACCTGAGCTAGCTTGCAGGTACATCTGTGCCAGGCCATGCACTTCAGCTACCCTCCAGACTCTTGCTGAGCTGCACTTGTTCCACTGACCTGCTGTACTCACTCATCTTAGGGGCAGGACATAGAATCACAGAACCACTGAATCACAGAATGGTTGAGATTGAAAGGGACCACTAGTGGTCACCTAGTCAAACCTCTTCCTCAAGCAGAGTAACCTAGAGCATGCTGCTCCGGATTGTGTCCACACTGCTCTTGAATATCTCCAGGGAAAGAGACTCCACAACCTCTCTGGAAAACCTGTTCCAATGCTCAATCACCTGAACACTTGAAGAAATAACTCCTCATGTTCAGGTGGAACTTCCTGTGGTTTAGTTTATACTCATTACCTCTCATTTTACCACTTGGCACCACCAAAAGAGTCTGCCCCAGTCTTTTTGATACCTTCCCTTCAAGATGCAAAGCAGCTGCACCTTGCCAGCTCCTGTTGCACCGCGGTGTTTCCAAAGATACAGCCTGGGCCATGGCTTAACAGTAGGATAAAAACCCAAACCTAATAGTGGCATCTATATTTAATTAATAAAGAACTTCCAGAATTTCAGTGCAACACATAGTTCTTCAGCTCAAGATTTACAGATAACTATTTACTGATGGAATTTGTATTTTTGGTACTGGTACTGTGGAAGATGGGTTGACTGCTGTATGTATAATGGCCACCTAACTGCAGGTTTTTCACTTGGAGCTGATGACTTGTTCTCTGATTATTGCACTATTTACCTCTGGGAAAACCTTCCAGTAATTAAGTAAAGATAGTTTCAGCCTGATAAAAGTATGCTTATTTACACACTACAAGCAATTACACCAAAGCTGGTAGGACCATGCATTGCTGAAAACAGTAAATATGAATAAGGAAATCAGGGCCTTTGTCTTATCTATCCCCTGCTAAGATTAGGAGTGAAACATGAAAGATCTAAAGCAAAGCAAACATAGGTATGCTCGCAAAACAAACTGAGTCCACCTCATCTCCATATTAAGGCTTTCACATCAGCTGGCACAGTGGCAGCTGAGGGGAGGTGAGGACTTCAGACAAGCCACAGTTTCCTGGTTATGGCTGGGGTTGACATTAACTGCAGAAGGTCAGTACACTTTCTAAGCCACAACTTAATCTATAAAGATTTACCTTATGTCACACACAACAGGAATAAATACACATTTGATGTACAGAATGAGTAGCTGACAGGTACTAATGGGAAGAACTTCCAATTTTAGACAGAAGTTATTAAGTGCAAAGCACAAACAAATAGTGAACTGCAGAGTATAAATTACTCAGTGTAGCAGAAGGTTTGTTAGTCAATGCTGACACATTTGGTGATATTAAATGTGCTTATACTAGTTCTGTATAACGACAGAAATAGAATCTCAAATAAGTTTGTAGATGTTAGATGAAAATCATGAATATTGGTGACTCAGTTTTAGAGTTCCCTACCACATACACTGCATTTGTTTTGACAAGAGTAATGTACGTATAAAAATATCTATGTCCATATAAAAGTATCTATTTACAGACACACAGAGAGAATTTATTCTCTAAAATATATGTGTATTACATTTTCTTAACTAAGATAAAGTTGTATATCAGCAGATGAGAGTTTCCTCTGGCTATTTATGAAAAGTATAAACAGAATTAAAAATAAAAATTAAAAAGCCTTGGTTTCTTCACAATACACAATGGAAAGCTTTCAAAATAGCAAAAGAAAGTTTATTTCCCATTAAATCCTTTCCCAGGTCGATCCTTTCTTCATTTTTTTTGTTTTCTTTTGTTATCTTAATCAATAAATACAGGAATAAAAAGGACTGCAAATCAGCTTCATATCATTAAAGTCCAGAAAGAACATCTTGCATACGTCAGCAGTCAGGAGTCTTTCCCAGGTGATCTGCTGGGCTGTGTTTTTCTTTTTCAAAATGGAATGTAGCACTGCAGGAGGTTCTTTGCAACATCCAGAATATCCTGTCTCTTGAAACATCAGGATGTCATCGATCCACATGTGTGTGGATCAAAAGATGTAAATGGTCTACCTAGCAGATGAAGGTTAGGAGGCTGAGAGCTGAGTTTGTTGTTACTTATTAGCATTTGTACACCCAGGAAGCATTCAAAATTCTCTGCATCTCACTAGAAACTAAGAAAACTGAATGCCACAAGCACTACTTTTTCTCTGTAAGGGACGCAACTACACTGAAAGGGTTGCTTTTTACTAATGCATTAAAAATCCATGCCTGTGCTCCTTCTGACATTCGTGAGATAAACTGATGGCTCCTGGCTTAGGAGAACCAAAGGTCTGAAGTCACGTAGCATAAGGGCTTGAAACCACTGAGAATATGGTACCACTTCACTGCCACGTATTACTTAATCTTTTCTGAACAGCAGGCATAACCACTCCCTGCTCTCAGAAAAGCACTGTGAAAAGCCAGAGAGAAGATGCTGTGCTAGGAACAGCTAGAATTTGCCTAGCCACCAGATAAGCTCCACTTGCACATCCTGCCTCCCACAGCCAACTATCAGCGCAGGCAGCTATCCTCTAACTGCTGTCTTCTCCCATTCATCGATAGAGAGCTCCCTAACTCCAAAAGAGCAAGGTTTTGCCTCCTGAAAGTTTGGATCAACAGGAAAAGTTCCCTACTCTATGACTCTTTTCCAGCAAACTCTCACAGCATTTAGCGGTGACATTTTTGTTTAACTGACGATTAATAAATTCTGCCATAAAGTCTTTCAATACTGAGGTTTTTGAGAGAATTTCACACTAAAAATGTATTTTTTTCCTAAGGTATTTTTATCAGATATTATTATTTGCACCGTAAAACAATCTAGTTCAAAAGTTTAGCTTAAAAGCTTAAGCAAAAGACCTCAAAGACACATTACTGGGCTGGGAAAGAGTTTAAAATAATGGCACAATTGGCATCCTGTTGCTGAAAAATCACATGCTATGTCTGGCCAGAGAAGAATCTCATGAAGGTGCAGAAGATTCTAGCCAGTCTGTTCCTCCTGTTATATCCAAACCAATCCCAGTAAAGGCGAACTTTGTTTTACAGCAATGCCCTGCACGTAAGACTGTGCAGCTGTCCCTGTACTTTTCATACGCTAAAACAGTAAAATGTGAGGCTGGACTTAAAATAATGACTTTTTCCTACTTCTCAGAAAGGATCTTTTGATTAGCTTTTGTTCTTTGACTTCAAGCTCTGTGTAGCAGATGCCAATGCCTAAAACATGTGGTATTGCCCCAGAAGAGTTTGAAGGCTTTACAGCTTGTATGAAGTTTTACCTAAACCTAACCCCAAAAGGCATAAAAGCAGTCTTTATAACATAATGTGAAAGCAATCCAGGGGAAAGCTGAGGATAGTTGCAGAAAGGCGTAAAGGACATTTGGGAGGCTAATAGTGATTTTGTGATTATGTTGTATCTCTGCTTCAACAAGGCGGCTAAGAACAGCTCTCGTCAAGAACTTCCTTGCCTCAGCAAGGAAGGCAGAACAATATAAAAAGGAAATACTTATTACTGGAAGGACTAATTCAGTTTGCACTTTCAGATCTAAAATAAGGAATAGCAGGTGTTCCCTTATAACTGCACAAGTAGGAAAAAGAAAGAAAATCATTTTTGTCCATTGTTGCAAATTGCCTCGTAGTACATTTTTCTTACTTAATATTACAGTTTTTCTCACACAGAACAGTGTTAGCAATACACTGACAAAGCCAGCCTCTGTTTCATTCACTATCAAACCAAGCTAAAAATGACAGCGCACAAAAGTATATCAGCTGTAGAACTTATCTGTAAGTTTCCAAATTTCAAAGAACTAGAATTATAATATTTCTTAAAAAAAAAAGTGAAAATGAGAAAGAAAGCGGGAATAAACTAAATATATATATGTGTGTGTATATATATATCCAGATATAAGTAGGAGACTAAAAAGCACAGATTTAATTCATATTTCAGTTGGAGTCAGATAAACAAGCTATTGGGTAGATTTGATGAATATATCCAAACCAAACATTTAAAAACAGAGAAAGGTATAAAAGGATTAATGAAATATAAAAGACAGACTTTCATATTATGATAGGATATTATGAAGAAAATATTTATGGGGATATAAAATTTGGAAAATAGATTTCAGTTTCATCAACTATTTTTAGTTATCATTAAAGCTTTAAAAACCTGTATAATAAAAATCAACTTTAGTAATGCTTTCTGAAAAGGGTTCCTTCTATTTAAAAGGAAAATGCTTTTGTCTGAATTATGGAATAAATGAAAGTAACTTATGTGTCTATGTTGCACTTAACCATCTCAGAAAATTGGATGCAACATTTTTAGGAATAAAAATATTATAGAATTTGACACTCTTGACAATGTCACTCTGTGATGGAGATAACAAAAAAGTGTGTTGGAAAAAAACTAATTATAGATAGAAAGAAATTTCCATTAGTTGTAGCAGAAAATTATTGTATACAAAACTGAAAAAAGAACCTTGATGGGCTGAATACAAGTGAAATAAACTGAAATAATAAAATCCTATCATTATTTAGGTTGGAAAAGGCCTTTAAAGTCACTGAGTCCAACCATAAGCCTGGCACTGTGAAGTCCATCACTAAACCATGTCCCTAAGGGCCAAATTTCCAGTAAACTTTCCTTGGTTACATATTGCTAGGTTTGCTGATAGACAAAGAATGTTAGATTGGAAGATACCGGGAGCTGACAGCATCTGGAATGGAAGTGGTGATGTAAGAAGAGACATCAGATTTTTACGGAGTTCAAATTTCCAGTGGTTAAAACCAGAACTGTCCAATTGAGTCACAAATCCCAGCCTGCCCATTCAGACTGTTTTGTTTACTTATGAAAATACATGTGCTGGTAACAATCAATGTGGAAACTGAGGAAGTTAAAGATCCTTCACCAAACAGGTGAAGGACTATTACAGTATAAACAAGACTGCTGGTTGTTGGGGTGGAAAATACCTCACTTGGAAACAAAGGGAAGAAAATCTTCATTTCTGTGATACAAAACTACACCTCACCTCCTTGTTGCGGGACACTTCAGGTGAATGCTGGCTGCCCTCAGGGAGTAGGTCAATATATAACATTAAGATTTTCCTGAGTACAACCTGAAAACAGGTCACATGCTGCGCTGGCATTATTGTTGTCAGATTCTGATAGGCGAGGAATCTGGAAGGGAAAGCCTGGTAGTACTCAGCGGTGAAGCAACAGATGCATTTGTTCTTTCCTCTTTTCCCTAGAAATTTGTGTTTTATAAAGGTACAATACCAGTATCTATCAAAAAACCCTTTGCATAGAGGACAGTAAAATCTCTTCTACTTCATGAGACAGTGAGTAAGAACTTGAGGTGTACAGGATAATGTTGTACTTTATACATAAGATGCATCATTTGTAGAATATAATGTTCATTTCTAAGAGTTTAAAATAAAGTAAATGGATGATCTATGAAATACTATATTAAGAGAACCAGTTCTATACCCTGAGAAATACATTAACACTCAAGCTCCTTTTGTACTCAGAAGGTGTAGGCATCTTGAGCCCCATCACTGCTCATTTGCAGATATTGTGGGGTATGAACAGGCATTTCTGATAAAAGAAGTAGTTTCCTGGGATCAAATGTAGACAAATAAAAGCCACTGTTATTCTTCAAAACAGTTAATGCATTAAAGACTGAATCCCAGAGAGTAAAACAGCTTTGTTCTTCTCTAACCAAAGGAGAAAAAAATCAAGACATTTGCCTGTTCTGTTTCTGCAAACACCCTATATTTGTTATTCATGCCAAATTGTGGTTGAGTCCAAGGATACTCAGAATATGATTTAGTTAAGACAACAACGTTTATCACTAACACAAGTTTTTGATCTTTGCAGAGTAATATTTTACTTTTTCTTGTTGCAGGGAAGCTGACATATACACACATAGACAGCATCTGCAAGTACAAGAGCAAATTCAGCAACTGCTCAATACAGGCTTGCATTAGGCAGTAAGTAATGTAGTTTAAAGTAATCAATTTAACTAGTTTGTGAAATTAAGCAGAGCTGTGCTCGAGAGAGATCAGGTTGCCTGATGTGCACATTGCTTACCACTGCTGCTTTTCTTCATCCAGAAAGGCATTGCCTCTCCCGCTAAGTTTGGTGGGTAAGTTCCCTGCTTTTTATGCCTTCTCCTCATAGTTTTATCATGGTAGGATACTATGGAGCTCCACTACCAGTCTGAACTTGAAATCATCCTTTTCCTTTGAATATCCACTCTGAAATTTTCTCTTTGTATTGATTGATCTCAGTAGCAACTTTTCCACACCTTTCCCACCATCTCAGTATTGGCTCGCCCTAGTCAAGTTGAAATACTGTGAAATCTCCAAAATTAGGCAAAATTTTTCTCTTTTCCATTCTTCAGTGCTTGGCTCCAGATGTCCACTGCCTACCTGGTTTTGCATCAGGAATTTTTCTCCTTCTACTTATTGTTTAATGAGGAAGCTAGAAAAGAGTGAGAATCTTGTGCTTGGCCAGCAAAACCCTGCTTTCTTCATTCTTATGCTCACATTTGGAAGAGACTGCACAAAGAAAGCCCTGATAGAATAGGACCTACTTTCTTTGAGATCATAATTCCTTACTATTTTTTCTTCCCAAGGTTTTCTCAGTCATTTTCTAATTCACTCAGGCAAATCTGATTCTGGGCTGGACTTTCTCCATTCGCTGGACAGCATGCTGCTCAGGGTTCACAAAAAACTGCACTCCCACATTACTGCTAGCTTGTAATACACATCTACACTTCCACATCACGGAACTCTTTCACTTTGATGCCATATTCTACCAATGACCTCGTGAATGCCACACTGGAGACTGGTAGGAGGAGATAGACCTGTTCCCCCTTGTTCTATGGGAAGGTGCCAGAGGGGAGTGAGTGCAACCAGCTTCATGATCTCCCTGACAGAAGTGAAAGACTGATCTTTTGAGCTCTCCTGAAAGTGAAGCCAGTATTGAGGAGTAGAGTCGGTTTAGTATTTCTGTGCATTTCAACACGATTTTCCATGGCAAAACCAAGCATTTCCTTTTCAGTGTGCTGCTTCTTCCAACATTAAGTGACACTTCTCCAGTTCTGCAGAACATTCAGAGTTTTTTCTGGTCTTGGAGAGGAGTTTCTAACCTTATCTTGCTTGATGCTTGGTTAACTTTGATTGATATATTTTTAGTTACTGGAAAGTCTATCTTGACATCCAGGCACACTACATAACACACATGGTAACGTGGGTTAAATGTTACTTCTCCTGGGCACGAGCACCTTACACTTCTTACATAACAAGCCACCAAGAAATTCCTTAACACTCAGAGGTGTCATGCCAACCACTTGTAGAAATTCTGGAAGGCTACAAAAGCAGCAACAAAGACTTACATGATGTCTTTGTTTAAGACAGAGGTTCTGACAAGGATGTTTCCACTAAAGCAGAAGATTAAATCTTGGAATTGTAGAAAATATGTTTAGGAAGGATCTTGAACATTCATCTGGTCCATCTCTAAACTATTGCTGGCAGAGATTTTGTTGAAACTGGATGATGGTAAGCCAAAAGAAAATTAGTAATACTTCATCTGTCCCTTGAAAGAGTCTTAGTGTTAATCCTGACAAGGTGAGTGAATCAGATATTGCACAACATTTTTAGGACAGTCAACTGTGGGTACAAAGATGCAGCTCATTTGAGGGAGCAAGAAGCTAATATGGAAATGCCATATTTATCCTCCTTTCCTTCAGAGTACCCTGTAGGAAAGGGCAACCTGTGATCTAGTATTAAACTTCATCTATAATTATCATTTACTGTCTGAAGAGGTTCACATTATTTGTGTACATTGTACCAAAGCTTTAAAAAGACTGAGTCAGGAAAAAAATGGCTGATGGTGTTTCCAGTGCCATAC
The DNA here is from genome assembly GCA_009867235.2 of Psittacus erithacus. NCBI lineage: Eukaryota > Metazoa > Chordata > Aves > Psittaciformes > Psittacidae > Psittacus > Psittacus erithacus. The sequence goes on from WYDI02145332.1 coordinate 21,650, forward strand.
TCCTTTTGGACCTCCTTTGGCACAGACCATGCAAACCTTTGACAACAGTTGGTACCTCTGTGACTATCTGGAATTAGCATGTTGTTCTTCTGTGCTCTCCTTTCTGTCTACATTCTCTTACTGCCTCACACCATGCTGCACTTGTAAGCTTGGCAGTGCTTTCAATTTTGTTCTGCATTTGTACAGATACTAGCATTAAGTTTTCTGAAATGTGTTGCACTACAGGTAATCATGACATTATGTCTAAAGTTCAATAAATGGAAAGCAAAATTGTGTATAATTCAACAAGGCCATAAAACAAAAAAAAAAATCTCATGGTCTGGGTCTTATTCATCTAAAACCTTGATATTCAACATAAAATAATGGCCTTCAACAGCTGTGTTCTATCAATTTTTTTGACACAGAACTGCCTTAGAGCATTTTTAAGTCACAATTGGGTAGTATTCCTACCCAGTTAGTTATGAAAGGGAACTGGAATATTCATCTTTGCAAAGGTAAAATGTGGCATTACCCACCACAAATAGAAATTACATGAAGAAACCAAAAATCCATCAGAAATATTAATCCCACCCTATATTTGTTACTCTCACTTTACAAAAGGTATTTACATTCTAAAGCCTTTATTTAACTGTTCTGTAGGGCTATATCTTATGAAACAATTAGTTTGAAAAGGGTATGTCTTAGCCTCGTGATTTGAGTTCTTCGCAGTTGTTGTATGACTGCCTCAGATGTTATCCATTACAGCTTAGTGGCAGGAGGCTGCTGAGCACTATCTTATCACTGACAACTGGATACTGAATACTCTGGATTGTATCTGACATATTTTGCCATTTAACCATTGCTTTAAATTGATTCAGAGTGAAATCCCCATGTGCTGTTTTTCTCTATGTCACTTTTATAGTTCTTCAGCTTCCACAGCACTTTATGTAAACTTAGCCACTATGTTCTGAATTTAGCTCTCTGAATCCACATTAATTGCAGGCCTTTTTGTGAGGATCTGTATCTGGTTTTTTGTACTTTTAGTACAAGATGGTCTTCTCAGCAACTGATCATTTAATAATGACATTTTCTGCAACTCCCCAACAACTTAAAATCCTTTGTCTAAGGTGAAGGCTTTTCTAGAGCAGAGAGGTAGGTGTCAGTTTTAAATTACAACTTAGAATTTAAAGTCTATATAACTCCAGAGGGTGGCTGCCATATTCTCTAGTACACAAGGTCTCCATTGAGCTCTGTAGTTATGACATTATAACAGAATAAACCTTATGACTCAAGCAAAGCAGTGGGACTTCAGCACTTCCTTGAAGTTAAGCAGCTAAATAAGCACTACAGTGAATCAGGGATTGGCCATGTGGAAATAAGCTAAGGCATGTTGCTATGTCTCGTGTCCTTCATACAAGACTACAGTACTAAGGCACACTATGTCACACTGAAATCTGCAAAGGTGTGTTCAAACTCTGTATCTTCAGGATACTCAGTGAAAGGCTCTTTGGAAATACAAATATGCTTTAAATGTAGTCACACACTATAAAAATAGAAACAAGAACTTTAAAAGTTCAGTGCATTTGTATCTAAAAGTAACTGCAGCAAAGTTGACTTTTTAGCCCCAAACAATCAAATACATATGCCATCTCATTTCACAGCACCAACTTCTAGCCTCTAATACTTTTGTTTCTTATCCTTTCTTCTCTATCTTCTACCACAATATAGGCAAATATGTTATTACTGTGTAGTAGCAGTAATAGCTCTCCTGAGTCGGGCCTTTTCTGAATGACTCTTTTCTGCTATTTCACTTTCACCTGTTACATATTTCTGAGGTTTTAACAGAGCATGCTCAAGCAAATCCAGCATGAAAGGATCGCTTTAAAGTCACCAGGCTATTGCTAACATATTTGTCACTTATGATATTTACTGAGAATTTGCAAATAACATTTACCAATAGTGAATATTCCCCTCACCCTTCTATTGCCATTCTTGTGAACTTATTGCTATTTATGAAGAGTTGAACATGAGGAAAAATGTACTGCCTTGCTCTTCCAATATTAGTTTTGGATACATATATTCAGGAGAGGATAACTGTTCTGAGAATAGAAATATTCAAGGTAAAGAAAGTCAACATTCCTTTGTTTCAGCAGTATTAACAAAACGATTATTGTAGTATCTAGCTTGAAACCCTTTCTAAATGTTGGAAAAAATGTTATAGCTTCAAGCCATGAAAGTATTTATCTTTGATTAGAGGTAGCAATGCTGCTACACCAGACCTAGTTTTCTAACCAACCTATATAGCAATAACAATCAAGAAATGAAACGTTTTTCCATTCAGCTTCTTTAGCAAGAGTATAGGCTCTAAGCATACAAAGGACTCTGTTCACCAGATTTTCTTAGCTGTTGCTGTGCTTTAACTTAGGCTAAGAAGAAAGGAATGAAGTAAATACAGCATGGCTTTGCCAGAAGTTGTTTGCACAAGAGTAATCAGATGCCCTTCTTTGATGACAAACTTATTTTGTAGATGGTAGAATTGGCTTAAATTTCATTTTTCTCAATTTCAGTGAAGTGATATATTAGTACAAGCAAAGCTGAACAAGGTGAGAATTAAATGGCAAAATGCAAAGTGGGTAACTGTGCTGGTTTTGTCTGAGATAGAGTTTATTTTCTTTATAGTAGCTAGTATAGGGCTATGTCTGGAATTTATGCTGGAATTCAGAGATGTATTTGCTACTGCTGAGCAGCGCCTACACAGAGCCAAAGCCTTTTCTGCTCCTCACACCACTCCACCAGTGAGCAGGCTGGGGGTGCACAAGAAGTTGGGAGGGGATACAGCTGGGACAACTGACCCCAGCTGACCCAAGGGATATCCCATACCATATGATGTCATGCTCAGCATATAAAGCTGGAGGAAGAAGAAGGAAGGGGAGAATGTCTGAAGTGTTGGAGTTTGTCTTCCCAAGTAGTCTCTAGTTGTGATTGAGCCCACCCTTCCTAGAGATGGCTGAACACCTGTCTGATCATGGGAAGTGATGAGTGAATTCCCTCATTTGCTTTGCTTGTGTGCGTAGCTTTTGCTTTAGCTGTTAAGCTGTGTTTATCTCAACCCAGGTGTTTTCTCACTTTTACTCTGGATTCTCTCCCCTATCCTGCCACAGGAGGAGTGGGTGAGCGGCTGCGCAGGGATGAGTTACCAGCTCGGGTTAGACCGTGACAGTAACAAGGGGAAAAAAATGTTGGTTTTGTTCTGCTTTGTTTCATTTTGGTTTGTTCTGCTTTGTTTTATTTTGTTTTGCTTTGTTTTGAAATGGGAATGGGGAGGCTGACAGGGGTTAACAGTAAAGGAGATGAAGTCTGGAAACAATTCTGAGTATTTACACAAAATATTCAATGGACTTGATAACTGGCATAGAGTTGATGAGAGTGGTTGTAACGCAAAACATTGGTAAAGTGATGGAGAATGACAGCATCACAAGGAAAGAAAAGGGTAATCATATTTGGGACTATGAATAATAGAGATGGACCAAAATTCAACCATGCAAAATGCAAGGTCATGTACATAGAAACACCAAAAATTTCTGCTGTAGATTGGAGCTCATCAATGGAAATTACTGAACAGGGCACTGGTGGTCTAACTGATCACAGGGTGACTGAACTAGCTACATGATACACCAATGAAAAGGGCATATGTAACAGGAAAGTTATTTCTAGTAGACATCTGGAAGTATTTTTACTAGCACAAGGTCCTGGTGACAAGTCACCTGCAATTCTGGATTATCTGTGTGCAATCAAGACAGGTTCAAATGCATGCAGTTGAGGGGCACAGGGAATGAAAAGGCCATAGAAATAAGAGAAAATTAGAAGAGATTTCTTACAAACCAGATACTGGGAGGGGACATTTTTTGCTGTTTATCTATGCACTGGAGTAATTATGGAGGGTGTAAAACTTTATGCTAACAAAAATGTTGTAATAAACATAAATCTTATAAATAGGCTAGGAATCATTTAATCAGGAAAACAGATGTTTCTAACCAAAGAGTGAAGTTCTGGAAGATTTTTCTAACAAAAACATAACATGGAGAACAAATACAGCTAGTTATAAATGGTGTGTATTACGGACTTCTAAAAGATCAGTGTACGATAATGATGTGTTATACTGTCTGTGATAACTGGGGATTTACAGCATGTAGTCCAGCCTTCTGTCTGGGTCACTTTTTATCATCTGAAGCATAGCAGGGCACCTGGCAGTCTACATCCAATGAATAGTTTTTAGTTTTTAGATCTACTCATCAGATTGACACCTATTCTCATTAGATTGAAAGCATGAGTTGTAACTCTGGAACAGGTACTCTGTAAGCTTGTCAGGCACTGTCTGGGTGCTCTTCACATACTATTTCTATGTATTTCTTTGTCAGGTTGCACACTGAATAATTAACTTTTTTTATCATTTACAAACTGCCAATAAATGGTTTGAAACCTCTTCTTCCAAAGCCCATGTGTTACACTACATCCACCATTATCCCATACAAACATTAAATTACTCTACTTTTTTCTGCTTGTTTTTCTCATTTGAAGAGGCAGCTGTGACGTTACACACAACAGACTAAATAGCTTGGTTTCTACTGTGCCTATGTATTTATACACAACTAATTTATTCCTGTTCTCTTTCAATTGGTAAGCATTGCCATTCTTGAGCAAAATCATCCCATATCAAGAAACATTCTATTTTCCCTTGCTATACTTTCTGATTTGCCTTCTTTTTTAATTTCATAGTGAGTCCAATACTGTGGAAAATTGTGACTCTTGTAGGTACTAGTGGGACTATGAGATACAGCTTGGTTTTGTATTAAAACTTGTATGATACATTTTCGAAGAGATGTTTTCCTATATTATGTAGGTACTTGGGGGAAAATGTCATCCTGAGTAATAATCTGTAAGGAGTATGGAAATAGGTTATTGTTCTAAAAGCAGTGGACTCTTCTGAACTAGGTGGTTGTGCTAAGCATAATGCTTAAGAAGAAAAAAGAGATGATGTTAGGAACATTCATAATGGGGAAAAAAATCCAGAACAAAACAAAACCAGACAAAGAATAAATAATGACCTAATAGAAATCCATAAATACTTTATGTGCTTTTTTATTAGGTATCAATAACGGCTCTGTTACGGAGTGGTTTACTGAGAGAAAAAGAACAAAGTGGCATGAAGTCTTCTCTGCAGTAATTTACTATTGAACTTTGTTCATTTTTCTCAAAAACTGACCACAGCTTTGTGTCATGGAAAAAAAAAATAAAAAAGGGATAATAATTCATGGAAACTGCTAACTTGAGAGCTCAATCAAAAGTCTGATGAAGGCTATTTTTTTACCTTGGGGTGTCTAGACAAGACTGAGACCATGCTTTCACTCCTGGGTATCTCCTGGTGAGTTACCTCAAGGTTTACAAGACTAATTGCTCATGATAAAGATCTTACCTATATTTCTCACTCCTTTACATAGCATGTTCTGTGTTAAATGACTGAAATTTTATATCAGTACAAGAAAATAACAGCTGTTGTACCACAATTCACAAACAGTAAATAGTATGTCCCATTCTCCACACAAGCAATGAAGTCTTGTAAAACAAACCTCATCAAATACCTGTTCAAGCTTTGTCAAGGAATAGACATACAGTTGTGCCTTAAATTCAAGTAAAGGTGCATTCACACTCTTTAAGCACTTTACATTCACTTAATATATATTCTCCCTATTAGGAAAATAATGCAAATACCCCCATGTGTCCTGAATATACTGGGAAGAGCATCAATTTCTTTTATTTGTTAGCAGTCTCAGAAAGTCAAAACAGTGTGATAGTCTACTGAGGCACAATCACCTCCTAATACAATACATTGGGAACATCTTGAAAAGGAACATACTCAAAATTAAGCATCCATCATCCAGATAGGCAAAAACATCTATCCCATAAGTAACATTAAGACATTTCTAGTGATAATATCCAATTTTCTGCTTCCTAAGAGTGCTGTGTTCTCTTTGCTTCAAAAGCCAAAATGATTGCAGTTGAAATGCTTTCACATAATTCCAGTTAAATGTGGTCTATGTATGAAAATGACATGGAAATTCATAAATTGTGAAGAAACATCGTATTTTATGCAAACTTTTCCATTGCCTTTTAAAAACTTTACGAGATACACTTTCTTATGACACATTACCTAGGCAGGGAGAAAAATCTCAGAGTAATAGAGCTAGCTAAAAAAAAGTTTCAGAAAGTAAAGGTGATTTAAGAAGTATACCAACTGAGGGAGACATCACCGTTTAAAATGGGCAGGTGGGCAAAGAGTCGGCTATAAATCAGAACAAAGAAGCAAGCACCCATCCCCAACACGATGCCTATTCATAAAGGCGTGGATGAAGTTACCTGCCATGTGCTTGAACCCCAAGTGACAGTGCGCTATACTTCAGCAGAGCTCAGCAAGGGGCAAATAGCCACGCAGTCGGTGCGGACGGCTAAACAAAGGTGTGCTTTTCCCCTCCTCCCTCCCTGGCAGCCCATCCCCGGCAGACAGCCCGCTTGGGGGAATCTGTCCCAGCTCGCTCCCCGCGGAGCGCGGAGGGCGCGGTACCGCGGACAGCTCCGCACTCACCGTCCTCGTTCTCGTCGAAGACGGGCGCCCTGTGGGAGTGGCTGCCCCCCATGTTAATCCACGGCCGGCTCCGCATCCCCTGCCGCCAGCATCCCGCGGGGCTGGCAGGCACCCGGTAGCTGCCCGCCCGCCGCCGCTGCCTCCCCGGCCCCAGCCCCAGCCCCGGCCGGGGGAGCCTCCGCCGGGCTAGCAATCACCCTGCGACATGAGAGCGATGTGTCTGCCCCTGGCAGTGATCGCTGCTGGCTGGCGCGCTCCGACTTGGCCCGTCTCTCATCGCGGAGGGGCAGGGGAGGGAGGGAGTTAGGGGAGGAGGGCGGATGGAGGAAGGGAGGGGGGGAGGAGGCGGAGGTCCTGCTGCTGGCGGCTTTTGGTAAGCGGTAAAAGCTGGATCTACCTGGATCCTGGCGGATCCTCCCTCAGCTTTTCCTCCTCCCAGACCCCCGGTGGGGGGAGCTGAGCCCCGCGCCCTGCCCTTCCCTGCCCGCAGCTCCGGCTGCGCTGCTTGATGGGGGTGCAGAGCTGTCCCGGCTGCCGGCGGAGATGGCGGGCAGCGGCAGCTAAGGGCTCCTGGGACCAGAGGCGGGTGAGGGGCTGAGAGGGGTAAGCGCTGCCCGGGGTCGGTATGAGGCAGCTCGGGGGGAGGCCGGCAGCTGATGGAACTTCACTGAGTTGGAAAGGGAAAACGAGGAAGAAGGCAGAAATCCCCTCCCGTTTGTCTTCCCTCTGGGAGACACCTTCGGCGCCCGGGAACAGACCCTCGGGGCAGGGCGGGGCGGGGAGCCCGGGCACACACCGCCACCTGCCGGCGGGACCGGGCGGGGCTGCCGGAGGGGAAGGGGGGGGCCTGGGTGGCTTCCGTCCGTCTGCGCAGTTAATCTGTATATCTATATCATAGAATCAGCTAGGTTGGAAAAGACCTTTAAGATCATCAAGTCCAATACATGTGTGTCTTTATATATATATAACATCTGTGTCTTGAAATGTCTTCACAGTAAAAGTGCATTAGGTAAAACTACCAGAAACATTCACGTACAACATGAATCACCTGCTATGTAGCGAGTAGTAAGGTATTTCTAGAACTCCTGTTGATATTTATACACAGAAATCACCATGCCACTCCCTTCCAAAAATGCTGCCATTAGCAACTTCTGAGGTGAAGTGGAAACAATTACTTGGGAAAGTTTTTCCCAAGGGAAACAGGTTGGAAATAAAAAAATGTCCATTATCATTGTATCTATGTCAAAGTCTGTGCAGTTTCTGTGGGGGAAACCCACAGACAAAAAATCAAGCAGAAGTTGTATTTTTGGCTTTTCCGCTGTTACAAGGAGACAAAAGGTAGAAAGAACAGGAGCCTGAAGCCAGGGTACATGTATTTTCATATATATAGGCAGAAAGACTAATGTATAGTGAGTTCAGAATAGTTGTTTAGAAAAGCCCAAGAACAAATTCTACATGAAGTAGGAGAACTTTCAGTCTCTGCTTATGATTTTTACCTGCCTTAGTTACCTTCATCACCTGTTTCTAAACCCAGTATAATCCTGTTATAATCTTCCAGGGAAAGGTTGACTAGAATTAAAGGCAGTGGGTAAGTCCCTATGCTGTATGCCTGAGAGCCCAGAGTTTGCAGCACCTACAAACCCAGAGAGCCGATGAATTCAGACGCAGTGGTATTTTTCCATTAGTAGACACGGACAGATTGTAGCACCCCTGATATCTCTTTCTTAAATTATTTTGCTTGCCACTGTTTGCATGTGAAAGCATTTGCAAAATAAGGAAGTCATCAAAGTGCTGACCCATGACTATTCACCTAATATGTACTCTGGAAAGCATCTCTAGCTCTTTGTCATTCTTTTGTTTGTTACTAACCCATCTAAAGATTTAGTCATCCAACCAAAAGCACAAACAATACCATGTTACTGAATTTGTGTTCCTTCAGTCAGACGAGAGCAGTAGAATACAGAAACCATAGCCTTTCAGCTGTCTTGGGTTAACTGGCTATCGTGGGGCTTTATGTTAATCCATTTTCTCTTGTTTTAGCAAAAGGAGAACTGCACTTACAGTTTAATAAATTTCAGCTGATAAGAGTTCCCTTCTACCTGAGCTACGGGCTTTATATTATGTTTAGTTTAATTGCTTCAATTCATGTGGAAGTATTTTAAAGTGACATTTGAAATAATTGAAAGAACTAATTCACCAGTAAACTCCCAAGCTGGTCATTTTTCACACAAGAAACACCTCCATAGGATGCAGACATAAGACGAACAGGAGCAATTTGGGATTCCTTTTCATGCAGAAAATAAAATTTCAGAAAAAATTATTCAAACTCTCTCCAAGAGTTACTCTATTTCTTTTTTACATCTGACTTGCTCCATATAGACCAAAAGCCTAACAAGTCTTCTGAGACATACTTCATGATTTCAAATGACAAGGCCCACCATAAACCAAAACAGTTCTAACAACTTACAGAGCAAGGACTTGTCTCTATTCATAAATTAGACAATACTGTTAGACTGACATGTGGTTTTGACCCCTAAATGGATTATCACAGCTTTGCAATTCATTTGTCCTTGGTTTGTGAAAACTACTGGCTTATGTTTAAACATCAGCATAGATAGGAGGTTAAGACAAAAAGCATGCCGTGTTAGTGTGAGATGAGAAAAATGATCATATATTAATAAAGTATTGATGACCCATTCAGCTGTGATTTATTAATTGATGACATTCTATTGCTTTATAACTCTTGCACTTGAATTATCCTCAGACATTATCCTTCACGGTCATTTCCAATATAAATACACCAGAAAATAATAGCTTGACAAGAATTTTTGGGTTTGTTATTCTGAAGGCAATACAAAGTATTCATTACTACAGTGCCTTTGTTCTGAACAAAGATTTCTTTGTACCACACTCATCAGCTTCCTGGGAGCATCAGCACTTCTGTAGGTAAACCAAGGGCTGTTTCATAGTGGTGTTCAATGGAACAGAGGGCCTCAAGCCTAGATCTGTGCTCAAGGCCCAACAAAGACCCAGTGACAATTTTCTAGTACTTTTGATATGAATAATATCAAACCTTGAATATATAGGCTGCTTATTCACATGGTACCTGGCTCCCCTTTGTCCTCTGCATTCCTCAGTACATGCTGAACTCCGAACAGGTGCATAACTTCAGTATCTTTAATTTTTTTAATGCTGTCCAGAACAACCCCAATTCCACTGTATCTGCTTCAAACTTAGCCACAACTTTTCAGGAACAATTACTCATACGTTTTTCCAATTGCTTTTGTAAACCAGAAATAAGTCTGAAATCCCACACCATAACATCATACATATCGATGAAGCTCTCTGAAGCCTGAGCATTTTCAGAGCAATTAAATATTTCATTTTCTGGGACAGAGATTTCTAAGCTACAAGCAGTCGAAGTTTGTAAGTCTTACAAGACCAGAATCAAATCCAACTTCTCATGCTTATCTGTTCTCCTAAAAGATGACCAGGTTTTGCTAGAGATAAACAAAGCTCTAACCTTAAAAACACATTTTATTTTTAGCAGTTAAATGCTTCATAGCCTATGCAGAAAACACAGTAGGGAAAGAGGACAGTCTAACAGAGCTTTTTTTTCCACCCTGCAAATGAGAAGCTGCAATCAGCATGAGCATCATTGTAAGATATTGTTTTACATTTCATTTAAGGAGTATGTTGTCTGGCTTAGATTAATAGTGATTTTTTCACATCTCCATGCAGAGTTAGCAATAAAGGAAATCAAACATGATTGCGCTCCTTTGAATTATAAAACTTCCCTTAGGGAATTCAGCAGTTTAAAGCCAGTGATTCTGTGATTACAGCTTTTGTATTAAAATTCTTCTGATGAGACTTACTGGGTGACCTTACAGTTCTTGATTTCAAGCATACTCTGTTGATATGCTAATATTTGTAAATTAGAGAGTGTTTACACTGACATTTTCATGTTTGAATACTATCCTGAAGTTAACAAACAAGATATTAAAATGGTACCTCCTATCTTTATGATTATGACTCAAAGGAAAGATGATGGGTTATTAAAAACGATCCCATCCTTGGAAACTGATAAGATCCCCACACAGAGGTGGTTACTTCTGCTTGCTTCTCTCCTGATAAGAGCCACATTCACTGCCATTATCCTTGTCCCATTCTGCTCTGTTCTGTTCTGTTCTGTTCTACTCTTCAACTTTGCACTGGACCACAGTAAGCTCACTATGGCTATTTACCATATGCCAGCTGAAGCAGTAGTAAATCTACTCAAACTTTTTCTAAATCACATCTATTTTCCCCCAACCAAACTCCTTCAGTAAGATGTGATAAAAAGCAGATGATGCTGAAATCGGAAAAAAACCTTTCCTATTTCCATAGTTTGCAGTTGGAACATGCTATCTGTTTGGTTTTTAGCTGTATTTTGAGAAACTTATGCATTGGGATCACTTGTTAAAGAAGCTGTGTTCTTTAGCAAGTGCTCCCAAAACAGTCAAGAACCTAAACATATACTGACAGTTTTCTAGTTACTCTTCAGGCATAAAAGCTTGTTGTTCCCAAGGAAGATCAGAGCTTGTGAAAATTGGCTGGGTACTATTTCATCCCTGTATGAATTCTGAGAAACTGTTTCTCCTAAAGTTCTATCAAGAAGTTAAATCCCAGAGTTTTGAGGTTTACTGCGATCAGCAGTGAGTCTAATTGGCATCATCTGGCATAGCCATGCAAGTGACAGGGTGCAAGAGTTGGTCCAAGCATAGATCAAAGTTCTTTTTACTTTGTCAGGGTTATGACCTTGCTGGGAGGCAGGTGTTTAGTCTGGCTTTCCAACCTGCTTTCCAACTGCTCCTTCCCCAGCAGTCCAGCTAATGGAGTATGGAATAGAGTCATAGACAAGTTGCTCAGAATCAGATCTTGTGGTTAGGTTGTGAGTGTGTCTTTTCCCAACCTCCATTTTACAAAGAAGCAAACAGCTTTCAGTAAGGTTTATAAAAGGCTGCTGGTCAGCTGCTTCTCTTGCATTGCATCTGTGTGAACACAGCACAGCTATGGCCATTTACTCGGACACCTGCTGTATTCTCAGCCTTGTTTCAGGAGAGAATGAAAGTGTTTGATCCTAGCAAAGCTTAGGAAATCATAGGAAGCTTTTAGCAGACCATTTTTAAAAGGTGTTGGATGTAAAGGGCAAAAAAACCAAAGGATGCCTGTGTGATATCTTATAGAGAAACTAGAACTATTTATTTGTATAGAACCCTAAGCTGATAAAGAGGGGAGAGTTGGCTCTGCACTACATGGGATACACTGGGAGTCCAAATTGCAGTAGCTTTGGGTCTGGGCTTCTAGCTAGGTGTTGGTCTTACTTATCATGTATACTTTGTCTGTACAATACTGTCATATCAGTCAAGTAATCAAAACAGATTAAATTGCCTACATGCAGAGCAAACACCATTCCAGACAGCACCGACTCTAGAAAAGGGTCCTTAACCCACTGGAGTCCCTCAGAAAATGGGATTGAGTATAGAAAGGAAGTCAGCCTCCTGTGTGTATTCAAGGAGTGAAAAGAAACTGAAGTTACTGGAATCTGAGGTCAGGAATGATTACAACTGCAGAATTGTTGAGCCCAGTTTGGATGTATTACTACTGAGTAATGGTTTTTGCAATTGGCTTCAGTCACAACCTGGTCAGGTCCATTATCCCTATCTTGTGATTTGACACTGTTACACTAAATCTCAGATTGATAAACCCTAAGCAATTTTCACTGCAGTATGTAGCAGAAATCACTACAAAATAGAAAGCATTTTGTTCCTTTGTAGCTTTTATGTGTTTCTGTGGAATTCAGCATGGTATGCATTATGTATTTCACTCAGCACAGAAATAACATAGCGAACTTGTGAAAGTTTTTTCCAAATCCCTTCCTTGGTATGGCTGAAATTTTGAAGTCCACAGTATGAGAAAGCAAAATCCAATGGTTACAGCTGGAGTCTGAGAAACCTCGTGCCAGCCCTCTGCGAGATTACATGTGTCTGTCCTGGTAAGGTCAATGGCAATACTTTAGTGAAACAGCTGCAAAGGGAGCAGAGTAAATCCATTAGCAGTGTGAGACAGAATAAAAAGGAAACAAAGGAAAGGGCAAGAGATTGCTCTTTACTGCATGCAGGTACATTGGCAGCACTGGCAGAAAGCATGAACAAACAAATACCTTCTGCCTGTACAGGTTTTCATCACAGCCTTTGGTTTCATATTTGGGATGTTGGAAAGGAATCTTTCTAAACTGGAGAAGAGCATCAAAACACGTGTATGAGAAAATACTTTGGAGACCACAGGACCTTGTTGTGATGAGTTTACTGCAATATCATGTGTTTGAGCATTGCAGTGTTCGGCTTAAGCATGAAGCTAGGTCCAGGTATTCACACGTTCCGCAGTGGCTGCTCGCTGTCTGTGATCACTGCACACTTCTTTCCATCAGGTGTTTTCATGCACAAAGTATATTTTTCAGAGCAGAGTTTGTGAGACTTAAGGAAGGGGCTTCCCTTTCTTTAGGAGAAACTAGTTCCAGCACCACAGCTGAAGGGGTAAGTGTTGCTGGAGAAGAACAGGGCCAAGAAAGAGCAGGCAAGGGATGTACAGCTCCAGAATGTCTCCCAAGGAGCTGCATTGGCTTTTTCCCAGCACAACACTACAAGAGCCCACCAGTAACGTAACATACCTCCTGACCTTCACCACAGTAAGCATTTTAGAGGAGATCAGACCAGATGTGTGCTTGCTTGAGCAGCCTGCTTCTACCAGGCCTGTGTGGTTTATGTTCCCCTCAGTCTTAGCTGTTTGATAAGCTTTACTGCTTAATGATTTTTTTTTCTTCCTCTCTCTCTGGAACACTGGGGATTCTTTGTTAATAGCTTGTCCCATTGTGTTTTGTCACGTCCTTTCTTGTGACTAGCAATTTATCAGTAGTATTGATTGAAGTAAAATTATAGACTTCCCAATCTTTCCTAGCCTGCAGAGTGTCTTTCAAGAACTCATAAAGTATCTCATAAAGTAGCTCAAGTGATAATGAGCCCTACTTTGTAAAATAGTTAAGAGGCTGCCCTTTTTGAGCTATTAAATTTGGGCCATTAAGGTAGAACCCTAAACAGGGGTGCCAAGGGTGACTTCCAGCTCTTTTGTTTCTTTTCTTCCCTGGACTATGGCTACATTTTCTCTTTCTGTGTTGTTTTTTTTTTATTTGCACAGAGGTTAGAAAATATAATCTCATGGTTTGAAAACTGGAATCATCTGTTGAACATCACAGGATAAACCCATGTGAGTTGAGCTTTGTACAAGGAGCCATGATGACTTTGTACACAGGTAGCTGAGCAGTAGAAGAAAGAAAACCCAGTTGTTCATGAAAGTGGTGCCTGAGGGAACTGTTATCAAAGTTAATTGGATCTGTAAAATAAGGAAAACATTATTTGCTGAATATCCCATTCAAGCTGTTTGCTAAAATCCGTCACAGTAAAGCCTTAATAAATGTGTTCATGAATTGTTCACATTTGCAACAAAGGGGACAAAATTCACATTCAAATTTACACAGCCAATCAACAGAATTTGAAGGTTGCCGTGTGTCTGCTGAACAAATTGGATGAGAATCCAGATTTTTGTAAGTGCTTTTGAAATTAGCAATTTTATCATTTTTCCACTACCTGATGTCCTTAGAGGGTAGGAAATTAACACCCTATGATAATTTTCTGGGAAAATAAAAGGTACAAGAACAAAGCTGCAGCCCAAGGAAACATGTCTAATAGCTGTATATTTTCCTCTGTTCTGTTTTGCTGTTTTTCAGATTTAATCACATCTCTCTTTGCCCTTATCTCATAAAGAGATTTGCTGCATGTACATTAAGTATAAACATAGTAGAGCATAATCAGTGCAATAGAAAGGTAGAAAAGACAAAGTGGGAGGGATAGGTTTAAATGTGCTTTGTGAGTAAAGCATAATGGTGCTTGAGAACCACATGGCTTTGGAAAGCTAACGATATGTAATTGTGCCTTGTGAAAAACAGCAGGAGTTATGTATCTGGCACATTGTAATTTACCTTTGGTCATGCATACCCATGGGAAAACATTTTGCTGCTCATTGGTATAGCATTTACTGGAATCATATGCAGTTAATACAAAAGTCAAGTTATCTGTCAGAACCTTGTTATACGGCCAAAGTCATCACCAATCTCTATAAATTATATTTCCAGGAATCAATTAAGCTCCTTTACCCTCAGATCATGCATTAGTTCAAGGTAAAAAAGAGACTGACAAACCTTTCCATAAAGGTATATTTGACTTTTGAGGTTTAGGATTTCCCTTGAGTGAAACTATTGCAAAGATGCCCTGAACAAACACGTCCCCAAGGACTGTGAGCACACATTGGCTTTCTTTCTCTTTTTTTTTTTTTTAAGCACTGGCTACATAGAATCATAGAATCGGAACAGTTTGGGTTGGAAAGGACCTCAAAGCTCCTGTAGTTCCAAACCCGCTGCCAAGGGCACAGACATCTTTCACTATACCAGGTTGCCCAAGGCCCTGTCCAACCTGGCCTTTAACACTGCCAGGGATGGGGCAGCCACAGCTTCTCTGGCCAACCTGTGTCAATGCCCCACCACCCTCACAGGGAAGAACTTCCTTTTGTTTAACCTGAGGCTTCCCCTGTTTCAATTTGAACCCATCACACCTTCTCCTATCACTACAGTCCCTGAAGAAGAGTCCTTCCCCAGCATCCTTGTAGGCTCCTTTCAGATACTGGAAGGCTGCTATGAGGTCTCCATGCAGCCTTCTCTTTTCCAGGCTAAACAGTCCCTGTTTTCTTAGCCCGTCTTCATACAGGAGGTGCTCCAGCCCCCTACATCTACATTACTGATTTGGTTTGACACAGAAGCACACTTTTAAAGCAAACCTCACTGTTGAATCAATCTATTGTGCTTTGCTTTGCACTGTGGAGCAGTCTCAGAACATAATGTGTATTCCTTTGGCATGAATCAGAACCAGAAGGTGCCCTGCAAGAGTGCGCCTAGTGCAGCCCAGCTGGTACTGGGCTGTCAGCCCATGGCATCAGACTTAGAGTTAGTCTAAGTGAAACCCCCAAAACACATACAGTGTGGACATTACAGCCTCAGCACCAGCTCTTTCTCATTCCATACCTGCTCTCACAGCACTGAAACAATTGCTAATACAGGTAGAGAAGATGTCTCCAGGCTTCTGACTGCTTGGCTTCTGAAGAGGTTATAACCCCTGTTTCGCGCTTTTCTTATCCCCTGCTGAAATTTCTGCCATTATATACCACGGACATGAAGCAGCATATAATTACATTGATTGCAGTATTTTCCCATTCTTTCTTGCTTGCCTTTTTTAAAAAAGAAAATAATCCAAAAATGCAGCTTATGGAGAAAAACAGTTGGTAAAGAAAAGCCTCTGTTATGCACAGACACCTCAGCATTTAGTTCTGTCTTACAGTCCAGCTTATCTCAATTTACATTCAAGCAACAATTCAAACACAAAAATGTGTAAAAGTACCATGAGAGGCATCCTATTAAAAGTCCTCAATACAGTACATAGGTGCAGGCAATGAGCAGGCTGTAGCTGCATCCACCAGCTGCCCTTAGCAACAACTCAGTGGTGAGAAATGAGCCTGACTCCTGGAATAAAACCTGCAGGATAACACATTTGCAACAGCAGTATTTTTCCTGTTAGAGTACAATTGGACACCCAGTTTGGAATAGTCATGCTTGGTTAGGAAGGAGAAGCAGCTCTTTCCATACAAAGTAGTCAGTGCAGAAGCGGAAAATCAGTTATGTTCATCACATCTGTGGTTTTCTAGGACTCAGTATATGCAGCCATGTAGATGCCATTGATTTGATGCTTTCTTAAGTCCTGATTATGTGAAGAAGCTCCTCATCGTTCTGCCACATTTTCTTTATTCAGATTTTATAGAACTATTTTCCCCTGAGAAACCTGTGTGATGACATATTTTAACTCAGGAAGGAAACTATTTTCAAGGATTAAATTCAAATTTATACAATGCTTTTGTTTTAAAAAAATCCTAATTTTAACAATTTAGTGCCCTGAAAATTAATTGTAAAGTTAAAAATTCAACTTTCAAATAAGTGTAAACCTATTAAAGCGACATTTTGTATGTCTGATCTTATTCTGATTCTTCAGGAGACAATCAGCCAGAACAGAGGGGGAAAAAGGCATCCAACACAGAATGGGCTCATGTTAAATTTCTTCTGCTCTGATATAGAAATGAAACTGATGACAACTTGGTCTGGATTTTCACAATTTTTAGATCTGCTGTAACATTCAGAGTTGTGCTTCCCACCCTTTGAGGTTATTTATTTCATATCTTTCCTGGCAACAACAATCACAATGTGATGTGTGATTTTCACATGGATGTTTTTATTTTACCTCCCTTTAAGGATAATGTTTTGAAATACTGCATTTTAAAATACTGCATTTGAGTAAAAGATGACATTCATAGATAAATTGCACTGAAACACCAGAAATGTCACCAGCTTCCAACAGGATCCTTTCTTAGCATGTATATAAAGGTGGTCATCTCTTTTGCTTCCCAGCAAACATTTACGAGTAGCCAATGCTTAGTAGTCTCTGCTAGCTGCAGCATCTATTCTTCTGTTTATGTGTGTATTTTCTATAATAAAATCCCCATTGTGCCTTCAACCTGGAAAATGAGGATAAAGTAGGCTGCAAATGGTGAACTGGAAATTAAAGGAATGAAGCTGAAGAGAAGATGGTTCCTGCTTCCATTGCTCTGAAGCAAAAATCTCATTAACATCACTGAAGGCAACTTTTCATAACTGTTTCATTTGGTACCAACATTCCCAAAAGCTGGAGTTTCTTCATGTCATGAGAAATTTTCAACTGCAGGTCAAAAGAGGGTCATGTTTCCTACCCAAAGGGCTTGGACCCTCAGCTCAGACAGGAGAAACACTGCAGCAAGACCATGGGAAGGAACAGAGGTTCCCACAGGTAGGCAAGTGCAAATATTTGGATTATTTTTCTGCAGGAAGCAAATGTTTCAACTTGCTTATCTGTTTTGCTTCAACTCAGTTTGCAGCCTTTGTCTTGCTGGGCTGGGAGATGGTGATTTGGTATTTGGAGCACATTTGTGTTCCTGAATGAAGTCAGAGTGTGCTTGCTTGGAGGGAAATGTGTTACTGGTGTTGCTTGCTGTGACGCTGCTGCTGTTGATTGAAAGGAGCCTGCTGAGGCTTACTGCTGAAATTACGGGAATCTTCAATAATGCCACCGACAGCCCTCAGAAGGGGATAAAAAACACAGAAGGGAAAATGTTAAGGTAAAATTATGTTGATGGTGAAGTTAGTTGTTTATATAAACTGTTACTGTTACAAGCCCAACAATGACCTTTTCTCACATAGGCTGGTAGATCTTGTTCCAGGCAAAAGTATTTTCAAGTGTGCTCACAAATGAGGATTTTACAGGGTCCTGGAAGTTTCCATTTGAGTCACCTCCTGAGAATGACGCAAAACCAAGAATACCAGGGGCCAAAGCACCCCAGTTTGTGTTGATCAACTATGGCCCTTAAGCATGGCAGCAATTTGAGAGGAAAGAAATACTCTTACTGACTATCCGCACAAAATTTTCTATTCCTCTTCTTTTCCCATTTCTTCTGACCTCTTCATGTCACTAACTACACAGTACCTATTTCACTCCAACCCTTAGATACTTGTCTTACATAAACACTAACAACAACCATACTAGTGGTTATGCAAAAAAACCTCACCACTCAAAATCAGCACAAAAGCATTCAGAATCTCCCTTTTTTCAAAGAGCTGGGTAAACACACTTCTTAACCAATTTCAAAGCAATTTGGCTTCAGTCAATTGCTGAAAATTAATAGATCAGAAAACACCTGGTTTTCTCAAGAAGGGTACTACAGAGACTGTTTGGAAGGTAATATATCAGAGGAGTCAGAACATACCTCCTTCACTATACTGACCAAGTGAAAACTTAGTCTCCAGCAATACCGTCCCGGTATGTGGACTCCATTCACCAAGATACCTCTGTGTAGCTACTGAAGCGTTGGAAGTAACTCAATTATAAAAGGTACTTTAAAAGCTGCTTTTGAAATTTAATATTAGATAGGAAAGAAAAATAGGTGGAATCATAAAAATCAGAGTAAAATATGGTGAAACAACCTCCTTTTATTTTGCTTCTAAACCTAAAGAGCTGTGGTCTGTTCAATTACTGAATAGATAATTTCCAAAACAGTTGCATTGTGCTTGCTTGAAACACATCTGAATGTGTGTTTCCTTCCTGTATTTTGTGCAATCATTTACTTTATTGCCAAAAAGGCAAAGTATTTTCTTGAGGCACCATTGAACATACAGCCTGTGCTTGCTTGCTTTATTCATGTGAGCGCAGAACTTGATAGTCATTTACCAGCATGGCTGCTCGTCCACGGTTCGTTCTGTCCCCATGTCCTCAGGCTTTCCAGCTTAACTCTCAGCAAGGCACTAGCTCACAATATTTCGTTTTCAGTCCTCAGTCATCAAGATGGAAGCCACCACGGAGAAGATAACTTCTCTCAAGCATGTGGTACACAGAGTCCAGTGGCTGGTGCTGGACTTTTTTGTCTAATGCCAAACATCCTTCAGGGGAAAATTATGGACATTAATGTGACACCTAGCCCACAGCAGGGACCTGAGACCTTCTGAAGTCTAATATATGAGCTGGAGTAGGACAGCCAAGCTCTGCATTTGCGACTGTGAAAGCTCTCTCTTCTCTAGACCTGGCACCAAGGTGGTAATAAGAAGCAAGAATTGCTTTTCAGATTTAGACCCAAACAGGAGAAACTATTCAGAAAGACTGACACAGGCAATGTTCTATTCATCCTAAATGTTGCCAGACAAAATAAACTCCAAAAGCAGCATTTGGTCTTCTAAGGAGAGCTGCTGGAGGAAAAGCTGGCCAACCTGAGCATCCCCTGTACCCCAAACACGTCAGCAACAGCCCCCAAACCAGATACAGAATTTGTAGATGTATGTATGTGTTCTGCCTGTGTGAATGGTTAACACCAGAAATAGCAGAGTGCACAGAAACACAGTGTCTTGGAAAGGAAAAATTTGATTACCTTCTAAATCTGCTATCTCAAGTGGGAGTGATTCATTGACACCAGTAGACGCAACAGCAAGGAGTCCACCATTAAACACAGACATTTTTCATTTATTGATTTCATTAAACAAATACTAAGCAAGGCATGCAATTGCCAGTCAAGGAAAATACATTGTTATTAATGGGTGTAAAGAAACAGTCCTGGGAGAAAAACAGCAGTAGGTTGAGCAGAGAAGTGTGCAGAAGCTATAGCTAAGTTCTGCAACCCAGAGATCATCTTTGCATTACAACTTCCAGCCCAGTGGGAGTCTTATCTATGACTTTGCCCCCTAAGCTGTTATCCATATAGCAGTGTTAACAATATATGTCATCTGGAAATTAGTCTCCAGCTCTCAGCAGCATAGTAGATAATGACATGTAGCATCTTCTTATATTGTTTCAAACATCCTCCAGTAAGATACATTAACAGTAGACTTTGTTCTCTTGCTGGAGGCTGTGAGCCAAAAGATGAAAGAAATTAAGAAAATAAAGCATGCATAAACAAAAAAAAGAAAAGAGTCATTACATTCCCCAAGGCATCTATGCTTCAGAAGGACCAATGGCTACACAGTTTATTAAGATGATCCTGAATTATGCAGTGAAAACTCCAACATAGAGTCAACCAAAGCAGAGCTTGCTTGACTAGGCAGTTGCACAGAAGTATTTGTCAGTAACTTTTTCTGGGTGTTTTTTCTTACCAAGTATGCTGTGGGCACATATGTGCACAAAGTTTTTAGTGGAAGAGTGTTATTACTGAATTCAATAGCATGCACAAATTCACACATTGTTAAGAGTTTTGCTGAATATGAACCTTGAGTTTCCCGCTCAAGAACATCATCTTCTTTTAATCAGTGCTGTCTTTAAAAAAGAAATCAGCTTCAGATACTGATCTCTGACACAGCTGAAATTCAAGCAATACACCAGTTCTATATGAAGAGGAGCTCTCAGCATCAGAAGTCTAATCTGAAATTAGCTTGTATTTCTTCCAAGAAATATCACACTCTTTGTTTCATATCAGTTTAAGGAGCCGAACAATCTGAAGGGGAAAGGAATGCCCTCATTTACGTAAGTCTTATCCTAGTTTTTAAGTATCTGCTTTCTAATTACTAGAACAATTTGCTAAGAAATGATGGTATGTTTAACTCTGCCCAGAACACTTACAAAAACTTTGTCCCTACACAACAGTGCCTTTGAGTAAAACAAGCTTCAAAATCCATTGCAAAGCCTATAGTGGTTTTGTCTCTGAGGCAGACACTTTTCTGTATCACTCCAACATCAAACACTGGTATCTTTCAGCTTCTTTATCCACTCAGCAAGACCATTCTGGCTCTTGCTTTGCTCTGTTTCCCCTTGGTGCAGTTGGCAATGGAGGAGCACGAAGACTGTCCATGTGCATACTGGCATGAGGGGCTGTGATCCTCAGGGATTTGCTTGGACAGCAGAGCTGAGATGCTTATCATTGGAGCTGGCTCCAGAAGCATTTCTCATGGTTTGGGCTCACATTTGCTTACTCAGGTTGCCTGTATCCAGACACAATTCCCTGTTGTGTTTTCTTCCTGTGATCACAACCCACAAAAGAAAGAAAGTTACATAAAAAGCTTGATAAAAAAGTTCAATAAATAAAAAAGATAATTAAATAAATAAAACTGTTAAATAAATAAAGCTAAAAAAAAAAGAGAAAGAAAGAACTAGAATGCCAGTCAATGTAAGAGCAGCTATGGTCTAATAGCAGCTCCATTTCAGGGCAAAGGCCAAGTCCTAAGCAAGGGTCAGACTCTGAGAGTTTTAATCATGTTACCATATCAGTTGTCCTGTTCCTGACATGAGCTGACACAAGGGATGACAGAATCTGGTTCCATCTCAGAAGAAAATAGAGCTTGACTTTTCTGATAGCTCTACCTTCAGTGAGCGTAAAGAAAAGAATGCATAGAAGAGTAAACATACACCTATGTCTTACCTCCTGTCTTACATGACTTTCCTCCAGTCACATGTTCACGTTTCAGCAAATTCTGTCTCATGACAGCAACGGCCACTGCCCATGTCTGTCTCACACATGAGAAAAGCAAGTGCTGCTTATATATGCAATTTATTTTCCATGTTTTGTTTGGCTCTGACACAGCCAGGGAATAGAGGGCTGCCCTTGGGCAGCACTCTCTGTGTTTGGAAAGTGCCTATATTGGTCCACAGGCCCAGCTGGTAAAAACAAGAGGAAAATGTGAAAAACACAATTCAACACGCACTGAAGCTCAGGCTCCAGACCCAGAACTTGTTTGTTTTCTGTTCAAGGTTTGAATTCTTCTAATACAGTGCCTGTGTGTGCGTATGTGAGTGTGTGGTTTGGCTTCAATATTTCCTTCAGGAATGTGTCCACACAGCTAAACAAAATACCTCCCTGGGGGCAGCTTGTGCTTTACAGTTGCTGCAGCACAGAGAAGAAATCAGATTTTACAAAGACAGAAATGGAGTATATCCTGCCAGGGTATAAGAAAAGCTTCGTGCTTGACATCATTAACAACCAAATTAAAATCAAAAAATATTTTACCCCAATGCATTTAGAACAGGAACCTTGAAAACTTGCCTATCTCTTTGGGAAAAGAATGGGAGATAAATGCATAGAAATAATGCATATTTCCTAGCTATAAAAGGAATATGACCAGGCACCTTTTCCAAAATGCTCTTTAAACATGTTTCACATGCTTTGTAAGTAATTTTTTCCCCTGAGGCTTGATCTGTTAACAAAGAAGTGCATTAAATACACATGAACAGAAAGATCAGCTCAGAGCTTTTCCTTGTGTTGGCAAATGTTGATTCCTCTACAGAGCTACTCAGGCCTGACACCAGGTCTCGCTCAATGAGGACTCAGCACCCTCAGAGAGCATCAAATACATTTAGCCTTTTCCTAGCAAGTTCAACACTTGATAGCAAGGCTTAGAAAATTCACCTCATTAAAGAATTTTTTTTGTTCCTACTCCTATCAAAGTATAAAGCTAAACAGAGATGGTTTATTGGCATCAAGAACCGATACACTGTGCTTGGAAATGTAAGCCTTCTTTGAAAACTATGTGTAAAGCAGAATCAAAGAGTCTGCTTTGATCACTTTGGTGCTTTCCTGAATGTTTGGTTTCTTTGACTCTATTCGTTCCATTTCTCTTTGGTGTCAGAGAGAAAATGGTGTGGACAATGCTATCATTCTCCACCCAGCACATTGTTTTATTACAGAAGCTCATGTACCTAAATTATGCAATAGGAAGAATTGAAACCGTGTCTTTTTGATGTGAACAAAGTTGATGCCAACCTTTTTTGTTAGTGTACAATTAGTGAATAAAATGGGTTGATGTTCTGAGTGCAGTTCATAGCGTGGCAGCTGCTGTGCTATCTGTACATGTGCTTTCCCCAGGAGCAAACCCAGCCTTTCTGAGAGTGCCACGTTAGCTGCATAGTGTTGCTTGCACAGCAGCTTTAATGCTGTATTCAGATTAGGGTCTGATTGGGCAACTGTATTTCTCTGGCTAGTGCATTACCACATCTTTCTCTGGGCTGGACTCCAAGGCCTCCAGCTTGTATTTGAAGCAGCTGTGGGCTTTCCCCTACAAAGTCATGGACCATTGCCTTATGCCTCTGCAGCTTCAGTTCTCATATCAGTCAAAGCGACGGCTGCTGGTCAGCAGTCAAGGCAGTCCCATTCCAAGAGGCACCACAGAAGCAGAGTTTCCACCTTGCCTGGCCTCTGCAGTCCTTGTGTGCCTGGATTTCTACCTATTTGAGAGATAGGGATGTATGTGCATAGAAAGATTTTCTACATGGCCCTTTCCACCCTTACTACAGAACCTCCCAGTAACACCTACTGGAAAATGGGCTTTGAATGAGGGAGGTTGTGATGGGGCTGCAGCACCCTTACCCATAAAACTGACAGCCAGCTTTACCAGAAGAGCAGGACAAGGACACAACTGTTGGAAAAGTAACTGGGGCAACAAGAAATGGGAGGCAGAAGGGAAAAATGCCCACGTTGTCCCATCCCCCCCTTCACTGAATATTCTCACTGTTCTTTCTGCAGCCCATGCAGTCTGAATCCATCCTTCTCAACCATGGATGACCAAAAGTGTACATAATATGCCAGATAAGCAGATCCCTGTTTTTACACTGGTGTCAATATGTCTTTGTCTCTACTGGTTGTAACTCCTTTGATACATCCTAAGATTGCATTCATTTTTTTCATGTCAGTTCTGACTAGTGGCTAATATTTATCCCAAGATTAATGAGAAAATGGGTAGTAAGAAACTTAGCACATTTTTTGCACCCTCTATCATTGCCATGTAATGAACTCTGACAATACAGTAGAAATTCTATACAAAAAATTCAGAGCCAAGCACATAATGCTATTAGATTTAATTATTTCCAGCAATCCAGTCTCCAGTAATCTATATTTATTTCTTTAAACTATTCTGATCTTCTGTGTTGATACTGGCTCCTAAACTTTTGTTTTAAGTTATGTCAGTGAAAGGATATATGGTAATACTTGTCACAATGAGAGACTGCGATTAGTATAGTAAAGATAATGCCTCAGCCATGTGT
Organism: Psittacus erithacus; assembly: GCA_009867235.2. NCBI lineage: Eukaryota > Metazoa > Chordata > Aves > Psittaciformes > Psittacidae > Psittacus > Psittacus erithacus. The sequence goes on from WYDI02145332.1 coordinate 46,001, forward strand.
GTTTGTGCTACCAGGAAGTCATTATTTCACACAGACTTCTTGGGTATAAGGTAGACGATGAATATATTAACTCTGGATAATTTAAGGTAAACAGACAGGGTTTTCCGTTAGTATTTATCCAAGATTACTGGGGAACTGCTCAGCCTCTTTCCATCTTGTGCACTCACACATGATTTTACCCTTTTGGGGCTATTTATCTGAGGCACAATGTTTTAACAAAGAACATTTAAATTGCCTCTGCAAACTTTAGCATGACTTTACTCTTGTATACTCTATGTATATGTATATCAGAAGGACACTTTACATTTCAAAAGCAAGAGGCTTCTCACAGTTTTTTGAAGAAAGCTTCTTATTTCAAGAGAACTGCTCATTTGCAAGGGCAGCCTCAGCTCTCAGCAAGAGAGAGCACTGCAGTGACTCACTAGCTCTCACTGCTGATAAGATTGCTTTTTGCCCCAAATGCAGTTTGCCTGGTTTTCAGCTTGGGAAACTTCTTTCAATTCTCCAGTGACTTTGCCAGCTAGACAACGACAGCATCAGTGTGAATCACACCATTTCAATAGGCTGATTGTGAAATAAATATGAACAGAAACAGCAGGGGGTGGCTTTTCTTTAGCAGTCACAGTTTCCTTTTCACTATATGCCCTTAAAATGCCCAGGCAGCCTATTAGTGGAGGGGAAGATTGATAGAATTGCATTTACATTTCAAATCAAGCCAAGTTCTCACTTCCCCAGCCACAACTCTTCTAAAACATCAAACAAACAAACAAACCAAAACAAAACAAGAAAAGCTGCAGCCAAATAGAAAGGAAGAAAATAAATGTTAATTTGATTAGTCTTCTAATGGAAATCAGCTTAATGGCCCAAAATCAAAAGTATAGACGTTAAAGACCTTGTCTTGTTCTACACATGAAAGGCATAACACTGTAACTGGGGTGATTCTGCACTCAAAATATTTCTCTTTATGCCATCCCTCAGTGCCTTCCTCAGTACATTACCCAGCTGTAATGTTGTCTCAGTTTCGTACCATTATTTCTCTTTCTTTTTGGGAATAACTATAAAAGTTAAAAGAAACTTTATAAAACAGTGAGGCTAAGTAGGCACACTGTTGCTGAGAGAGTTCCCCAAAGCCATCATTAGGTCTGACTTGCTTTTAACCTAGCCAGTGACCTTGAACACCTATTCCTCCCCTGGCTACAGCTGCCTGGGGCACCCACGCCAAAGTGGGCTATGTTAAGGCACTGTGGGCACTCACCTTAGTCACCCAACTGAAACAAACACAAACTAAACCCACACTTTAGGGACATCTAGTCATCTGGGGATTCATTACATGTGGTTCAGGAGCAGAAAGAGATTCTTCCTCCACTGTTTTACTTTTATCAAAAGGATTTAAAACAGAAAAGTTGTAATGAAGAATGAAATTCAGTTTTAAATGACAATTACATCTGAAACACAGTCTGGTGTTGACAACTGCTTCTGACATGCTCAGGTATTTATTTTTTCTCTATTTCAAGGCAAGATGACAGAACAAAAGCATAATTATTCTCTTTATTTATTTTCTTTAGCAGAACAAAAATAGTTATTCTCATCACCTCTGGATTTTACCTGATAGAGCAGATCATCAACTGTTCCACCCTATTTTATACACTTTTGTTTTGTAGAAAAGCATTTACACCTGTACATGGTACTTGTCACATCGTTTGTTTTTAGGACACTGTCAAAGATGGCTTTGAATCTGCATTGTGTCTCTGACAGACAGAACTCCAAAAAGTGATGCTGTTTGTGAAAAGTCATAATGTGTCTGATTTATTCTTGCCTTGGCTTCAAGGCTTTTGTGCTACTAAGGCAAGTGAACTGAACACTAGTTTTAATCTAGAGTGAGACGGTGGATCTGCAGGGGTCTGTGACTTGTGCCATTGATTTCAGTGATAGCAGGATTTCTTCCACTATGCTTAAATATAAAACATGAAAAGCAGCATATTGAAAAGAAAGTAGAAATACGGAGACATGATGTGTGATATTGTCCTGGGTTACCGGCTGGGCTTAAACTACAACATATATGGACCCGTACTTTATCTTCTCAGCCAGCTGAGAATTTGTTTACCTTGCAGTTGTTTTAGCCTGCTGGAAGAGCTGTTGTTTGTATCTGGAAATACACACAGCAACATAAGCTTTGATGTTTGCAGGTTTCTAGGCAAGAATAAATAGAAAACTGACTCTGCTAGCATGCTAAGCAGATAGTAAAAAGCTCCTTGCAGGCTGCAGTTGAGCAGAGAAGTCTCTTTGGGTTCCTACTTGGCTCTGACCTGACTGTTATACAGAGTTGCACTTTCAATCTCATCTGTTTATTTTTTTCAGTGACATAATGCTTCTGAAAGGTGCAGAAATACCAGTCCTAGAAAATTAAGTAGCTCATCTCCTCGCAGACTAACCACAGCATAGACAAGAGCTCCTTGGAGGGACAGCACATGGCTTAGACCTTGTGTTTTTTCAGACCTTAAATTCCCCAGTACTGGGGACAAATTTGGTAGATGAATATATTTATTTGTATCACCTCTAATACAGTCCTTGCTGGCTGACATGATTTTTCATCATGAGTGTAATTAGGGAGGGCATTAAGCTGACCAGCAATGATAAGACCTGGAGCTATCTGCCACATTTACATGAGCATGGGGAGAGAGGTCGCAAGGGCAAGGGGAGGGCTGGGAAGCATGAATAACTCGGTTTTTCTACTAGGCACCCCTCTAAACCTGAAAAAGGGTTTCTCTACAAAACCCTGTTATTGAGGCTCTGACTTCAATGTTAATAAAGAATGGTATTACCTTAAGATAATTCATATACATAAGCGGTCTCGAAGCCCAGACATGGTGCAGATAAGGCACTTATGTGCTGCAGGGAGGAAAGGAGGCAGCTCTGCCTGAGTCCACGCCCAGCCAGGGAGCCGAGCTGAAAGCATCACTGTTGTTCCACCAAAAAGGTCTGTGAGTTGCTCTAAAGTAAAATTGCCTTTTTCTTAGCAAGGCAGAGAAGGCTTAAGACTCTAAATCCTGCATTACTTGAATCAATAAGCCTTGCAGTCACTGAAAAGAGTATCACCAACGGGGCTAAAACCGCATAATCTCCCATCTCCCTGGTGTTGATGGCTGTGTTCCCACAGCGTCCGTGGGAAATACCATTATTCCTGTTACACAGACAGCAGCCAAGACTCAGACAAGCCTGGCTACATCTGCATCACAGTGACAGACGTTCATGTGGACATCTCCCAGCCATTCGCAGCACTGCCATCATGCTGAGCCCCAGATACCCCTGTGGATGCAGGAGCCTGCTGCAGCAGCAGATTGGACACACCACCCGCAGAGACGGCTGGTAAGCACAGCCAGTGCCAATGATTCTCTCAGTGGTCCAAGGCAGCACAAGGAAATTATTCCTGTTCCTTAGTCCTGCTGGCCTGTCCTGCCTCTGTCCTGGACCACAGGACTCCCCATTTCCATATGTTTTCCTGCAGGGAAAATGCCCAGTGCCAGGTTCATGCTGGCAAGACCTCCAGATTTCAGAACATCTCATTTCTTTTTCTGATCCAGATGGCTTAGCTGCTTCAACACCCATTTTATCTAAGAACAGGCTTTTGAGCAGTAACATCTGTTTCCTCAATATATATGTAAATTTTTTAAAATAACAACAGCAGTGTAGAAAAAAGAAACCTGCACCACTGAGTAAGCAAAGGTGACTTCTGCTTAATGCTCATGGGGAAACAGCATTGCAGCACTAGCCCAGTGACAGCCTTGAGGTCCTGCTTTGTCCATTGCCCACAGCTTGGCCAAGCCATGCAGATCACCAGCAGAGACTTATCGCTAATATGCAAGAGAAAAGGAGACACACTGGATTCCTCCACCTTCAAACTGCAGGCTCACTGCTACCATACCCAGCTTCCCTTCGGTACTAGGGGCAGCTGGCAGCATTGTGCACCAGCACCTTTGAGATCCAGGGCAGTGTGTGAGGCTGCCCCTATCCCAAAATCCAGTGCTGATGTCTACAGAAAGGATCAGTACAGTGCACTGTTGCACAGAGGGGAAAAACACAACAAAAAAATAAGACCTTAATCAAAACTCCAAGGTTTCCAAAAAACCCTGTGCTGAGATTGAAGACTGCATGGCAGTTTAGCTCTGCCCTGAAGCATGAAGTGGCACTCTTGCCACAACAGCCAGCTGAGTCACTGGGCTTTGACTCACATCTTAAATACACAGGGCTTTCCCTGTAAAATGCTGGTTTTCTTTTCTTTTCCTATTTTTCAATATAATCAGAAGCTCATTTCATGAGGCGTCTAATGGCAGCCCCCTACTACTTGAAAATAAGCATTTCCATTAAACAAGTGGATTTTGGTGTTAGGAAGTCAGCAACTTGAAAGGGCTTTTGTCAAAAGTTGGTGGAGGCCCTGGTAGACTGTTCAAACATGGGAGGAATTTCTGTCTGCATAGTGAGTCCTTTGACTTTTAGAAAAATATTATTGTTTGAGTTTTCAGTAACTTGGAAGCAAAAAGGACAACATAGCTCAAAACTTAGAAAAAGAGAAAATATGTCAATAACACAGTTATGATATGATTTCTGAGTTTCCTCTCAGCCCATGTGTCTTCTTTAACTATGGGATAGTCCTTATAAAGAAGTAAATAAATGCTCTTTAAATAGCACTCGGGGCTGTAGTGACATCATCAGCTTCAAAAGTTGATACAAACCTTAGAGAGTGTATATCCTGAGCCCTCGGAGGCCTCAGATGCTCACTGAATTGAGGAGTATGATAAAGATGTGTCTGTGACAGAGTTGTCCATGTCATGAGGATAATCACAAATACTGTGGTTCTGATTGACTCCTGTTGTGCTCCCTTCTAGTGCCAGCCTGAGCTTCGTTCCATAGACTGGAAGGGCTGTAAATAGCATTTTCTGTATAGAGACAATCTTCAAGTGAGTTTTGACTCTTTGCCCCTTCCCCCTCCTAAAGCTCTAAAGACTATTGCTTTTTCCATATTGCCTCTGAGATGCTATTAGCCTTTGTGAAGAGCGCCTTGTGTCTCCCTGTTAAAGACCTTCTCTGCCCAAGGCAGGATACACACCAGAATTAATAAATGGCTTTGCATAAGTGACTGGATAAAAACAGTCACTGAGAAGAGAGTCTGGAATTTTAGGGGCTTCAGTAACTGTGCATCTGGTTCAGAGCTGTGCCTTAAACTGAAAGGACTCAGTTCCTGGTGTCATTAGCAAGTTCTCCTGAAGCTACCAATGAGGTTCTTAGAGACAAAGAAGTTATTTGCTCATATCTGGACCATAAATTTAATGTACTCAGGGCTCAAGGATAATTTCGCTGATGAGCTATAAATAGAAAATAACTGAGAAGAGAGTATTTGTCTTTTTTAAACTGAGTTGCATATTCTGCATGCTGAGATGTGCAGAAGTGCTGATGAGCTAGTAGATGTTGGAAAATATCCATCTGTGTAGGAGACAGCTATGCATGTAATCTGGCTCAGGGAGGAGAAGATTTGGGTGAGGAAGTTAAACTCTGGTCCTTCTTTTCTTCCTTTTTTTTCTGAAAAAAAAATTAAAAATCCTTTTTTCTTGGTATTTCTAAAGGTAACTTGCTTTTTTAACTATATGAGTAGACATCCATACAGGTGGCTTTCCTTGAGTTAGTTTACATAGGATCAAAGAGAAACCACAAGGCAGTAATACTGCAGCTGAGTAAAAACATCAGAGCAAATTACTTCAGCAATTTTGCCCCTTCACAAAACAGACAGTTATATTTTTTATTTGGTTAAATGTTTTAGGTTTGCATCCAACCTTTGCTTTGCTCTCTGGGCCAAGAAGAGCTTGGTCAGTGAGGGAATTGCATTTCCCTGTTCTACAGAAGAACAGGGAAGGGTGGATCATTTACCATGCCTGTCAGTGGCAAAGCATCTTGACAAGTTGTGTAGCTGAACAAATCTCACCTCTTAGGACAAAAGCTGTGATATGCAGTCTGCAAGTGTGAGGCCAGGAAGACCTCAGCTGCAAAGTATGAATGGTAGATGCCAGTCCTGCTCTCTCCCTTCCCTTCGTCAGTACCTCAGATCATTGCCAACACACTGCACCTTCAAAAACTGAGAAAGAAATGAATTCCAGGTCTCTCACTTTTTGGGCAAAAATCATAAGCCCTTAGTGCAGTGCAAGTGTTGGGCTTTTCCTCCTCTGGATGTCTACTTGGAGCAATAGGTGGCATTCAGCGTTTATGCCAGGCTTCCTCAGACGTGACCACTGAGTGAGGCTTCTATGGCATAGGGCATTCACCCCAGCTTGTGAGACAAGGCTCTGTGTTAGGCTAGAGGAAGCTACACATTTGTCTCCTTGGCCCTGGGCGGTCAATGTAAAGCTCAGTTCATAATGTAATTCCAAATTGGGGTTGGCACCTTTAACATTACCCCATCCTAATGAGAGAGATTTTGAAATAGCTTTCAGCTGCCTGAATATGTCCAGGACAGAGGACTTGGAGAGTTATTTTGCTGGTGTTTCTTGCCAGACAAAGCGTGGCCATGAGGCCATGTTTGACATCTATCTTTGCAAAGATGGTCCATAGTATTTAATTGTAGTTTGAAGTGAAGTCATCACTGTAGGCTTAATATAGGTAAAATACCAAGAAAGAGAATACTGCTTGCACTTAAAAAAAATAGAAAAGCAAATGCTTCATTTTGAAGTCATCCTTAGCAACAGCTGGGTTGCTGACTTCTTGTAGTGGAAGAGCATTTATGCAGTGCAGAAGACTGCTCTTCTGGCAGAGCAACTACCTTTTAGCAGGTTGCCAAATGAGAATATGATTGAAGCACAGTATTTCACTGCTACCCTCAGCTACTCTTTACAGTAATGAGATGGTGATTAATAGCCTGGCCTTTTACCAGCAAGGCTCAAAGCAAGACATATCCCTTCCTTGGACATGCTCTAGATAGCTGTGTTTAGATCTATGATCCAGCTGCTTGGGGCCATCTTCACTTCAGCTTCTTCACTTGTCTAGGCAACAACTGTCTTTCCTGGAAATAAGACCCAGCAGCCCATTCACCAAGGTCAGTCCTAATTCCCCTCAGCCAGGACTCCCAACTTTTCTTTTCCTTCCAAGTATCTACCACTTTAACCTTCTGGAGCATGTTACTAAACCAATTGTTCTTTATGAGAGCAAAGAAACATACAGCAAGATCACAGTGTGCATCTTTCTCTCTGTTTTTTCCAGGAGTTTTGGTCGATTTGAGTCAGAGTCTTCTGCAACATATAGAATAATTCTTTTTTCCCAAAAACTGATTTTGGAGACTCTGGTTTTCTCTCTAAAATGGCTGTTGGGAAACCCTTTCTTTTACAGATGTTCAGTCATTTTCCCTTCTCCCACCTTCAGATGAACCTTCTTTGTCTACTGCAATGCCACGGTATTAGAGTCCTTCATCAGATGCTTTACTCATTTACTTATCATAGCTGGAATCTGAATTTGAATGGGGAAAGGGTGACTTGTGAAATAAGCAGTTGTTCGTTCAAGGGTACCTCCATTTTACAGGACAATTAGCATGTAAGAACAACATATGTTCAGCCTCAGGCCTGCATCCCAGCATCTGGATTTCTAAGCACTATCTGGCATCTAATAAAAGAACAGAGCCTCATAAATTCGACTCAGAAAGCAAAATAAATTTTATACATTTATGACAGCCATATAGAGATGTGTTCGTTCTGTTTGAGACCACTAATGTGTAAATCCACGTCTCTCCAAGCAACCATAGCAAGCACTATTGTTTCGATTAAGAAATTGTGAGCATTTGCATAGGTTAAAAGAGAAAATGACATTAGACCTGGAAGGTTTCTTTTATAGCTGTAAACTTTCAGACCTGCTAGGGATGATAAGCAAGTCTAATTGATACTGATAACACATGTCACCAGTCCTGGAATGATTTCGCTCTATCTGCAGCCTGTGTACCTCCAGAGCTATACATTACATTCTCAAGAAAGAGGTGCATGTGCCAAAGTACATACAAGGTCAGGGCCTACAGTACTTTGATAACCCTGTGCTGTTTCTTACACATATTTCTGTTGCCTGAGTTTTCTTTCTGGAATGAAAAGCATCAGTAGTGTTTGTTTTTGTTACCCTTGTTCCCTCCTTTCCCTGCTCTGGGCAGGAAAGCACTAGCAGCTCTGCCTCATAGGTTGGCAGGAAATTTAAAACAGCAGCAAGCTGCTGCTTGGACCACCCCCAGGCTTTTTCATTTTTTTTTTCCATTGATGCAGGAGGCTATTTAATTGGGAGCTGACTTGTCAAACTTACCCATTGACACTTACCAGTAGCTGCTAACCACTAACAGTGAGGTTTTTTCCTCCCTTCCTCCTTTGGACAGGCTCCCTACAATGAAGATGCTGCTGAGTCTGATCGCTCTGCTGTCTGCTGCCCTGTTATCCAGAGCAGCCCCTCCAACTTGCTACTCGAGGGTGTTGTCTCTGAGCAAAGAAATCACGGAGTCCTTTAAGGAGTTACAGACCTCCAAAGCTGTGGTGAGTCTACCTAAAACCTGCTCCAGCAATGATGCTGCAGGTCGTGTGCTTTTGATGCAAGTTTCTTTCTGAACAAAATTGCAACAGGTCTTTCTTCTTTCCTGCAGGACTCCTGTGTGGAGATGTTGCCCAGGCTGTACTTGGACATACATGTAAGTTTTCACACTACTTTCTTACTTCTGTGCTGTAAAAGCAGCTAATAAAAAGAGAGACATCTTAAGGCTGCACCCCAGAAGAGTGGTTTGTAAGAAATTTTTAAGTGCTTGATTAACTAGAGAGATGAGTGACCAAAAAAAAATCTCATTTTAAACCTTATTAAAATCTTTGCGAATCTTCTGAGATTTTACTTGTTTAAAAATTTCAGAAATGAGGAAAATGATACTTTGAGGTGATTACTTACTGTACAGTATTTATTTATTGTGAAAGAGCCTTTTCAGAAGTTAAATATGTGCAACAAGACTTTGAGTAACAGTTTAAAAGAAGAAATGCAGAATAAACTTTCTCCATTGAGTAAATCTACTTCATTTTATATGACGAGTATCTTCTGGGACTGGAGTTTTAATAAAAATAAGTGCAAGAATACCTTCCTGGCTTTTCCTATTTTAAATAGCCACTTGTTGAATCCAGAAAGAAAAAGTATGCCTGAGGGTATACGAGTGTGATGCTGAGCAGTAGTCATCTCCCAGCAAAGACAAAATAGAAATAGCTTCCTGCACACATAGTTAATGTCATAGCATTCTGCCCTGTGATATTTGACATACTTTGCTTCTTTTCCCCGTGCTCCACTGGGTAACTGAAGAGTAGAAAATATCCAACAAAGCAAGAGATGTCTGATATATTTTGCCAGAGGCAATTACACTGTCAATTCTTACTAGTCATGACCATCTATACCCCAGTTCCAGAGCTGCCAGTGTCTCACTTCATTGCAAAGACCAAGCAATGTGAGCCCAGTGCCTTAGTTTCCCTTATTTTAAAGCAAGAGCTGGGATATTTATCAGCTTCACAAGGATGTTGTGAAATCCATTTTGGCTGCGCTTTATTTTGAAAATTCAAAATCTGAAGCAAAAATTACTCTGAAAAATGTTTTGCTTTGTGCTCACAATGTTGCTAATTGTATGGGAATAGAGGAATCATGTCTGTGATTGATAATCTGCTCACCAGTTAAATCAGGTGCTCTCTTAAAAGTGAAGCAGTGCACCTATTCTATAGGTAACTCCACCTACTACAGAAGCAGATTTGATTGTATTGGCACTGCTGCCTCCTAAAACATGTGAGAGAGAAGCTGGCAGACCAAAGTTGTGTCTATGAGCTTTTCCAATCACTTATTTGGTCCAAACATTTTTGTTATGGAATACTGATGGTGAATTTTCCTAGCTAAAGGTTGCATAGGTTATGTACATACGTAGAGGTGGGAATTCAAGGTCCCCACAGGGAAAGTAAGAATCTGGTAAGTGGTGGATGAGAAACATAAATCTGTGTGTGTGCAGGGTTACACATACCTCTTTCGCATGCTTTGCAGAATTACTGTGTGTTGGCAAAACTCCGTAACTTTGTGGCCTACCCCAGATGTGAGAGAGTGCTTGAAGTGAGTGAGCTGAAGGAAAAAGCCCGGAGCCTGTATACCATCATGATCTCCTACTGCAGAAGGGTAGGTCAAGTTGCACCAACAGGGACACAGTCTCTGTTTTTAGCTCTGTCTCTACCTTGTCCTTTGAAGTGCAAAACTGGATCAGGGCCTAAGCTTCTCAATACTGTGCTATCTTCTGCCTTCCTCCTTATATGTTACCCTTCTTTTTTGTTTCTCCAGGACTTGGTATTCCTCACTGATGACTGTAACGCTCTGGAAAATCCTATTCTGCCTCTCACTGAGACCTCCATCATTGAAAGCTAAAAAGGACTCCATCTGAAAGCTGTACCTGGGAAATTTTTGAGGAGACCGAGTCAAAATATGTGTACACAGTCAACTACAATGTTAAAAACCAAGATCTTTTTCAAGCACACTAGCAACATTATCACAAACCTACCCATTTCTCTCTACTTTGGCAGGAAACGAGCTGCATGCCTTGCATACCTACTGAGCTGCTAGGGGAAATACCGTTAGAGAGCATTTCTTCATTTGGCAAGGTATGAAATTTCAGCTTAGCCAAATGTATATAGTATGTTTTGTTTAAACATTAGACACTAGATTATTTTTTTTACTCCTTTATTGATAACTATATTCATATGAAGAAAATACATTATGATCAATATTCTACCCTGATTTAGCAGTTCTTTTATTAGATGGACATAGAAGGGACTATGTTTTTTCTTAAATGTTTGATAGGAGAAGTGTAACTCTGTACTGGAAGATGTCTCTCTACCTGTATAGCTCATACATGTATGCTGATAGTTTTGATGTTAAACTTGTAAGAACAGAGGTGAAATGAACATGTCTCTGTGGAAAACTAAATAAAAACAGCCTTCTAACCCAAGGTGCTTGTTTTACATCTTGTCTTTCAACATTAACCTGAAGTGTCATTCTTATAATCTTACTTTTCACGGTTACTTGCAAGTTGTTTTTCACAGCATAAGCCCTCTTTAGCTTTGTTTCCACAGCAATGCAAACTTTGCTGTGTCTGCATGATTTGACAATATTTGAGTTTTTACTGGGAGGATTTATCTGTGGTGCAAACAATTTCTTTTTTGTCCAATAATAATTTCTGTCCACTAATAACAGAATTAGTGGATTTTTTTAAACACTCTTCTGTGCTGTGAGAATGTAAGTTGTAAGGCAGTGGCTCAGAAAGCCTGTTAAAGCTTTGAACAGATTGCTAAAACACAGATGATATACTGAGCTACTGAGATTAATAAGATTTCCAGATAATAGTCCATAGTCACGGATCCCTTCAGTATGTGCAGGACATGAGACCTTCACACCCAGCAGTTCTTTGGTGCCAACAATAAAAGGATCTTCCCCATATTCTCAGAATTAGCTGCTATTACCCTAGAGAGTCCCTTTCTTCCCTCTGTGCAAGTGGTTCCTCTCTCTTCTGTATAGTATTTGCCAGTCATTCATCTGCAACGCTGCCAGCCCTGGCAACTTGGTCAGTGGTCTTACTATGTGTTTTAAATACCCGTCTGTGGTCTTGGGATTATGTGACAGTCACAGCTCCTCTATCATCCTGTCATCCCAGTGAATATCTGATGCTACAAACCTAAATGATTGACAACTGTCATGGAAATCAGTGAATCATAATATTAACTCAAAGGAAAAAAAAGTATAGGTGGGGAGGAAGTGAATTTTGTTCCTTTATTTTTGAATTACCCTGTCCTTTAGAAGCTACTAAACTGATTTTAGCTATAGAAAGTTTGACTGTCCCATTGAACCACAGAATAAGGGCAGGAAACTGAAGCTGCAATAGATACAGAGGGAAGAATGTAAAAAAGTACTCTTTCCTATTTGTTTCAATTATGAATGTACATCCAGGGGATATGGCTACCAGACTTTGTACTTCTGAAGACAAGGACCTAACATGATAACCCTGCTAATCCTCTAGGATAGTCCTCCTATCAGAAAACTCTTACTTTGCCTTTTAGGATCCTTCTTGCCTGCAAGCCAGCAACCTCTCTACAAGATCCTACACACTCTAGAGGTACCAGTACTATTTCTTCTGCATCACCTGGGCATACCCAAAGCCAGCTCCTTGAACAGCAGCCATATGCTGGAATATGGGCACCTATTAGCATGCTGACAGGGAGCCTGATGCCCACATAGGAAGCATGTAAGCACTGTCAGCTCCCTGGCTCAAGGAGAAATGCAGATGGGGTTGAACCAATTGCTGTCAAACTCTACATTTAAGTTTTCTCTCCTTCTGATCAGGATCTCAGCCACTGCTTGAGGAAGCAAGGTCTATTACATCAAGGTCTATACACTTCCATACAAGTACCAAAACCACATCATAGCCTCTGCTTTCCATATCTTTATACAAAGACAGCCATGGACGTACCTTGCAAGAAAATGTGGGATGGTCACCACAGGACATGGTGTTTGCAGCATTAACCCAGGGACTGGGTGGTACATATGCTTGGAAGCTGGCAGTAGAAGCTGTTAATTTTTGGCTGGTTTTTCCACCTCCAGATGTCATGGGTTTTAAACACAGACCTGTTTGTAAAGCTTGTGCTGTGACTTGGCAAGCAAACTGCAGAGCAAGATACATTTCATTTCCCACACAACTCTGTCCCTAGAACTGGACCTTGGGTAAAATGCAGGTAACCATGACGCTTCCGCTCCTGCTTCTTGATTGTTGCATGCACACACACTTTTTGAAATGGAGTATTTGATGAGGATTTTCTCATGGATCTTTTGATAACTCTTCTTTATCCTGCCTTATTAAAGTAAATAAGCCTTCCCTAGTGCAGAAACTTGTTTGATTTTGATGGAACACATGATCCTAACTCCAGATTTCTCCCATAATGTTCTCATTCTCTCAATCACCTTCCAAATACATTTTCTCCTGCTTAAAGCTGACTACATTTGTAAGGAAAATGTTGTTTAATTACTTTAGGACAAAATATCTTGCCAAAAGCCTTTGAAATTGGAAACAGAGTAGAAATCACAACTTTATTTTCATTGCTTTAGTTAGTAGCTACAGTCTTTTCATGACTGACAAGGACACACTCTGTCTGCAATACACTCTTAGCATGGTTACTTACAAACAGCTCAGTTTGTACTGTGACATCCTAATTCTACAGAAGCTGAGAAAAGCAGCTAGATGCTCTGGGGAGTGTACATATTTGAATGGAGTTTAAAAGTCTATCCTATGTTTGCTGATGCTGTGTATGTTATTCCCAGAATCAGACTTGTCTGGCCGCTGATGCACTTTTACACCAAGTATATTCCCTATGGTTTATGCTGTGACTTTCTTCACATCTTGTATGTCATTTTTAATGGAAAGTGTGCTGAAAGCAAAGCTGTGCTTTTTCAGGTCACAGTAACCTGCTGCCACTCAGACTGTCTTAATGAGATTTGTGATTAGAGGAGCCTTCTTTATGAAAAGCACCTTTTCCCAAGTTGACATGGTCCAAGGTAAAAGAACACTGATAAAAAGATCTAATCTAACTATAATTTACCAAGAAATCATCTGCTTCTCACTCTCAGTAAAACAGTAAGTTTACCAACTTTTTAGTTTACTATTATACCAGGTAAATGAGGAGCAGTGGAGACATTCATGCAGCTGAGCATTTATTCCTACAACACAGCAGCCCATGCTCATTAGGGCTCCAGCCAACAGGGAGACCATGAAGGGATTAAGAAGGACATATTTGTTGTAATTTGTTAACTGGCATCTTGTCTAGTTATTGCAGAATATTACTAAAAACACATCATTAAGATATACAATTATTAAGGAAGAACTGTAGGAAACCAAAACATCTCTTCTGTTTTCTTACCTGTTAAAGGAGGTTTGTTGGAAGGAGCAGTCAATCCTAGGACTAGGTTTTCATTTACAGACTTCTATCTGCAAGAAGCCTCATTAAGGGGCAGTTCTAGAACTGCTAGACTCTCCATCAGATTATCATATGCAATCCAAGGTAGTCAAACTGGTAAGTCTTGGGGACTGCTCTGCAAAATTATTCAAAGAAAAACCTTCATTTCCAATTTTGCCAGAAAGTGCAGCCTGTGGGAAGGGCTCATGGTGGAGAAGTTTGTGGAGGTCTTTCTCCTGTGGGAGGGACCCCATGCTGGAACACAGGATGAGTGTAAGGAGCTCTCCCCTGAGGAGGAAGGAGCAGTAGAGGCAATGTGTGATGAACTGACCACAGCCCCCATTCCCTGTTCCCCTGGGGAGAGGAAGGAGAGAAACTGGGAGTGAAGTTGAGCCTGGGAAGATGGGAGGGGTGGGGAGAAGTTGTTTTAAGATTCAGTTTTTATTTCTCATTACCCTGCTCTGATTTGATCAGTGATAAATGTAACTAACTTCACTAAGTTGTGTCTGTTTTGCCCATGACAATAACTGGTGAGTGAACTTTCCCTGCCCTTATCTTGACCCAAGAGCCTTTTATTATATTTTCTTTCCTTTGTCCAGCTGAGGAGGGCAGTGATAGAGAGGCTTTGGTGGGCACCTGGAGTCCAGCCGGGGTCAACCCTCCACCAGTGTCTGGAGAAAAGCCATGATTTCATTACCAAAAATTTTTCACAGTCTATGTTTCCTCAGCACAGGGTAAATGTATATCCTCAGATGAATAACAGAGAATGAGCAGAAAACCAACTAAAAATCTACCCTTTAAAGACAGATAAATACATACAGATATATCCTGAAATCTTGTTTCATGTTCATGGGTCCATAGAGAGAATGGATTCAGACAGATAAGAGGATTTTGAAGCCAGACAGATGAAGGGCGGGAGAAGAAAAACCTCTCCAAAGAAGTTTTTCAATAGACTGAAAAATGTTGACACTACTTCGTTAATATTCAAACCTTACAGAAGAAAAAGAAAAAGTCAAAGTCATAAAACGAGAAAGAAGCTTGAGATCTCCTAATGCATCCCTTGAGCCCAAGACTAGCCTGGCTATCCCAGTTTATTCCTGATAGCAGCTTGCCTGAATGGATTTAAGAAAAGCTGATCTGGAAAGCCTGCAGCAGCTCAATTCAATCCATTCCAGACTTCCCTTGTCTTAACAGTTTTACCTGGTACTCAGTTTGCCCTCTCAGAATTTAAGCCCATTGCTTCCTGTTTTATTCATCACAGAAATGGAGATTGGTTGGTTGTTTTTTGTCCTGGCAGCAGATGCTAGTTCATTTGAAGATTTCTGTCTCCCTCTCCTTACTCTATAAATCCAATTATTTCAATCTTTCTTCACAGATCAGAGGTCTAAAAAACATGACCCTTCTTGTTACCTTTCTTTTAGCTCAATCCACCCTTATGAAGCATAGTGCTCAAAGTTAAATATAGACATCCAGCTGAGGCTTTATCAAAGTCAAGCAGTATAGAAAGAAAGATAAATCAGTAATGTTCTGAAAACAGTAGATTGTTGCACACTTCTTTATTTAAATTCTAAGATTTGTATGGATATAAAAAGTTAGAGTACAAGTTGGCCTCACTATTCTATAATGAGGAAAATCTAGGGGGAAAACAAAGCAAAACAAAAGCACCAGATACTGAAATACAATGGCTGCTCCATTTGCTGTACAAGTAGCTATCAAGTCTGCTGGAGGCAGTGCCAGTTTTTTAATACACTATGCAATGAGGAATTATATTTTTTAAATGCATGTGGATTTTAGAAAGTGATTCACACCTCCTCCTTCCCAGAACACTCTCCCAGCTCCCAGGCTGTTGAATCCTGCCAAAACTGAGCCTTGGTGAGGTTACTTGTAGACCCCACATTATATGTCCTTGCACTGTCACTCTTGACATGGAATGGTTCATGTCACAGCTACTAAACACTTGCCTTCCTAACCTGAGTGGCAGAGGCCAAGTTGTCTTTTGGCAGTAGTCTCTGGTCCATTCTATCTCCCAGACTACATCCAAAACTTGTTTAGAAGAGTGGCATCTGCCCCAGGTCAAAACTGCGCACAGAACTGTTAGACCAATTTCCAAGTATACCCGGGCATGTTCAACACCTGGAATGTGCCTAACACTGACAAAACCAATAAAAGCGCAGTGGTTCAGCTGTTCTCCTGGCAGAAGAGCCATGCTTTCCAGATTGTTAACGCATTTTGTATTATTACTGAATTAAAACCAACCCCTGAAGTAGTCCAGGGAACAGACCCCAGACCTGCCCTGCTTCCATACGACTTTCCTGTAAGATAAATACCTGGTAAATGAATCAGAAAGGTGTTTTTCCTATTGAGAGAGAAAGGGAAGCAAGAATGGAATTCTTAGTAAACCAAGGTCAGATAGAAGCTCCTCTAATGACCTAGGAAGGGAAAAAATGTTATTTGGAGATCACAACTTTCTGTGTTTGTTTTCCACTGTTTAATACAGAGGAAGCTTTTTTCTGCAATTGCAGAATTTTTACTTTTTCTCCACTGAGAGTTCTCTGAGCAAAAATAAGTGCTCAGCTGCTGCTGCCTTCTCATGGCAGCTACACACACCGAAAGTGTGAGCTTGGAAAGCAGGCTGGTTTTCCTTGATTAGGGCACAGAGGCCAGGTCAAGGAAACAAAAAAAGACACCCAGGCTGTTCTATAGCCTCCCTCTTCTAGTGAGTAGGGATTATCTGTGGGTTTATAACCCCAGTCACCAGCCCTATGTCTGGGAATTATCTGCATTTTTAATTGCTGTAAAGTGTACAAAGTGCATAAAGCGTATTGCTTCCCTCAGTGTCCTCGGAAATTTTAATATCAAGTCATCATTTTTAATTTTCTTTCTTTCTTTTTTAAGAGGATCTATTAACCCAGTTATAGGCTGAAGCATGTCATGAGTACCTTTTGTTTAGCCTTTACATAGCAGCAGGCTGTACAGCCTGAGCCTGGCCCATGACTGACTGATACAGTTCAGAGCCAGGCTAAGCCACAGCCGCTCCTTGCAGAGAGTTGCATTTATGTAGCACCTTTCTTCACTCAGCACCTTATCCCTTTTAAACACTACTGTGTCATTTTTATTAAGTATCGGAATGTGTAATGCTGAAGAATTCCTAGGAGCCTGGGGCCCGAGCTTCTACAAGCTTTGTATGGACACTAAGAGAAAGTCTATGGACAAATTACTTGCATAGGGTAATACATATGCCAACCTGAAATCCTCTGCATCAAAGGTAAAAAATATCATGAAGTATAAAAAGAACGACAAAGCATGATAGTCTGCAGGAGAGAAAAGTCTGGGCAAACTTTCACCATGACCACAAAGAGCATGCAGGTCAGAAGCATGTCTTTCCCCTCTTCCAACCCTCAACAGCACTTCTGAGAACCAATGGGCTTATCTTGTTGCCCAAGATAAACCTGACATTAAGCCTTGTCTTTGTGCCATGACTTTCAGTCAAAAGTTTTTTAGCTGGGCCTAGAGGTCACTTAGTCACTTTGGCTGAACAGGGGGCAGAGAATGGGGATGAAGAGGAAGAAGAGCCAGGAAAGAGCATCCTGCACATTTGTTCAAAGAAAAACTGTTCAGTCTCTGCAAAACTGTTTTCCTCAATAAAGTGCAAATGCATCAGACTTGCTCCAGTCTCCTGTAATGGGATTTTATCACCCACAGCCTCACAAAACAGAAAGATTATTCAGAAGAGAAATTATGCAAATAAAATAATTTCTCATCATCACTGTCTTCAAAGGAGGACAACAAAGGGTGGCTCTCAAGAAAATCTATTGATAAGGATAATTGTTATTAGGCTTTCTCAGTCATCTTTTCATACATGCAGTAATTTCAGCTTAGAATCTTTCATCAGCATGGCATAAACATCTGGATAAAGATGTAGACATGTAAAAGATCATGAAGCACTTCCTATACATTAATTACACCTCACAATACCTCTTATAACTTAGAAAAAGATTATTAAATTTGGCATTGATGCCTCTAAATCAGACTGCTTATTTAGTGATTTAAATGCAGTTTTGAGGATTTGCATGAACGCTGTAGCATAAGCAGCTTGCCTGTGATCAAACAGCAAATTAATGAAAGTACAAAAGATAAAGCACAAATCTGAGCTTCCTTCTCCAGCGCTTTGAGCACTGCTTTTAGCCACATGTTCTCATATAGTCTAGGGATGGCTCTTGTATTTTCTGACAACCAACATTTTACGCAGCAATCAAATATTGCATTGTGCCTGGCAAGCTTTTGACCAAAGTTAGGTTTGTGGTCCAAATTTAAAATGGATTCTTATTACATGTGCCAGAACTGGTTTGAAGAAATATTTCCTCCCTGTTAGAGCTCTTGTCAAGCCAATGAAAGACCAGCCTATTCTCTGTAATAGGCATCACCAGTGTTTATACATAACACATGATATTGCAAAGCAAAGACCTGATGGTCACAGCAAAATTCACATCTCAAATTGCCTTTTGGAAAATTCATCCGAAAACAGTAAATTCAGAACAGTCGCAGATTCCTAAAAAATGTTGAAATCCTGCAGAACATTAACAAACTGCTTAACCTGGGTCCCTAAAAGCACAGTGATTTTGTATTAATGTCTTCAAAAGCCAATTCTGTCACACCATCGAGACCGTATGACACAAGCGTGTCTCCATACGCTTTGCATGTTTACAATCAGACCTCTAGGTAGACTGTACGATAAGGTCCCATGCCTCTTCTCTTTACCTGGGCAATCACCACTGAAGAGCTGGTGAAAGGCTAGAGTCCAGGTTAGTGAGCTTGCTGCATGCCCTCTCACTGCCCTGGGGATCTCAAACTCAACAATCTCATGATCACTACAGCCAAGGCTGCCTTGGAATGTCACATTTCCAACCAGCCCTTCTCTGTTGGTGAGCATGAGGTCAAGCATGGCACCTCTCTTTGTCAGCTCCTCTACTACTTGCAGAAGGAAGTTGTCTTCCACACAATCAAAGAACCTCCTGGATTGCTTGTGCTGGGGAGCGGGGTGCACCATCCCTTCAACAGATATCAGGGTGGTTGAAGTCCCCCATGAGGACAAGCGCCTGTGAGTGTGAGGCTGTTCCTATCTGTTTATAGAGTGCTTCATCCACACAGTCATCCTAATCAGGCAGCTGTAGGAGACCCTCAGAGAATGTTCAGCATCACAGCTCTCCCTTTAACCCTAACCAACAGGTTCTCAGTTGGCCCATCACCCTTCTGACTAAAGATATATTGCTCCATCACAGAGCAGTTGAATAGCCACAAAATGATGCTCTGGTGAGGACCGTGCCATCTCACAGGCCTTTGCCCTCAAAAGGAGAGCTCCAGAAGGAGAACACGCATACAAACGTCCTGTAACTTTCCCATCAGGCACACTCTTGCTTGAGTTGGCGCCATGCTAAAACTTATGCAAGGAGTCTGCAAGAGATTTAGAAAAAGAACTAGGTAGCTTTTTATTATTGCTATGCAAAGCAAGATGCCCTGTTAAGCTATAAGTAACCCTTGTTAACTTCTTCAATCTAGAAAACAGATGCAATGTCTCAGCATCTGAGTCACTGAGCTAGACAAAAAAACTCCAGCAGAAACCCAGTTATCAATTTCTGAAACTGGCTGAGTGCTACATAAGTTTTAACAGCACATTACAGTGAAAACAGTGAAGTTGGTCACAATAATTCACGTCTTTTGTCTTAGGTTTTTTGTAAACTTAGGCTCCCCCTTAAGAGACTGCCTGCTGGTTGGCTCAACCAGGCTTTACAATCAAGCTTTTGGCATTTCACCATTTCTGCTTTTCATCTGTCCACAAATTTATGACTTCTGTTCCTCAAGTCAGCTTGTAAAGTCAGAAAGCTGCTGTGTGGACTGTTTTTCCCCTGTCCACTCCACTTAGCTTCATTGATTTTGAAATCTGCTTCTCTATAGCTGACTCAGGGTTTATTATTAACAATAGCCAGACACATTTTGATGCTACTTGATGCTGAAGATTGTTTTGGATAAATTGAAGGAAGATTGCTGCAATACAAAAGGCAAGAGGATCAGCTTTGTCTCTGTAAGTTTAGAGTATGAAAAGTTTATTGCCAGGTTTAATTTATCTTTGCTGGAAGATACATAAACTCTAAGAGACAAATTTGTCCCAAACATGCAGAAAACAGCTCACCTCATAAAAACTGTGTTCATTTATCTTTTCAGTCAATTCCCATAAATCAAACCCCAAATTGTGATTTATAAATATCCCATTATATTATGGAAGCTACAGATAGTAAATCTATTCCCCTTGAAATTGAATTTCCTGTGCTCCATGCTTTTCAAAGAGGATGTCTTTACCCATGCTAAAGCAAGAGTACTGAAAGGCCTGCACAGGTGACCAAGGTAGAATCAGGATCAGAAGGCTCAGGAGGAATATACAGACTCTCAGAGCATGCTGGGACAAGGTTAGGCAAGACAAAGCTCCCTTGAAGCTGAATACAGCAAGGGGCTGTAAGGTCTTCTACAGGTACCTGGACCTGCATTCCACAGCAGCAGGGACCCACTGCTGAAACAGGAGGGAAAGCTGATGACAAAGGATACAGCAAAGGTACTCACTGTGTTTTTCATCTCCATCTTTACTGATAAGATCAGCCTTCAGAAATCCCAGGCCCAGAGACCAGTAGGAAAGTCTGGAGCAAAGAAAACTTGGGTGGGCAAGGATCACATAAAGAACATTTAGACAATATGGACATACAGAAGTCTGTGGGGCCTGACTCATGAGGTTTCACTTAAAGGTGCTGAGGGCTGATGTCATTGCAAGGTCTTTTTCAGTTGTCTTTGAAAGGTCATGGTGATTGTGGGAGGTTCCCAAGGACTGGAAGAGAGCAAAGGTCACTCCTATCTTCAAGTAGGTTAAGAAGGATTTGGGGAATTGCAGGCTGGTCAACCTCACCTCCATCCTTGGGCAAGTCCTCCTGAAAACCCTTTCCTAGCATATGAAGGACAAGAAGGTGATTTGGTATGGCTGACATGGACTTATGAAGGCAAAAATCATGCTTAACCAACCTGATAGACTCCTACAGTCAGATGATGAGAATAGAGGATGAGGGGAGAGCAGTGGATGTTGTTTATTTCAACTTCAGAAAGACTTCAATGCTGTTTCTCATAATATAATCAAAGACTAACTGAATTGCAAACCTCAAAGGTTGATACTAGGGCCAACTAAGGGCCCCCATTACAAGCTAGTCTATATAACAGACTCCACTAGTGCGGTTTTCCTTCTTGCAACTTTTCCCCCCATACAGTTTCTCTGACAGGATTAAATATAGACTTAGTCAGAAAAACAGTTTCAGTAGTAAGGAGGGGCAACCTTTTTAAACAGTTTATCTGGGACTTTCCATTTATGAGAGCTCTTTTTACACTTGCAAGTAGTTTTCCAATTTTGAACAGCAAATACAGCTACTTCTGTCATAAAAGTGGAGGTAGGGGGAAACCTGAATAACATCTTTGTTTGGAGGAAAGTCATCTGCCTTGAGAAAAGAAAAACAAACAAACAAAAACCCAAATATTGTGCAAGGACAGAGAGCCACAGAGCTGAGTAGCGCTTGACAATATGGAACAGGTCGTACCCTGGCAGTACTTCCCCAAGTTGCTGCCTTCCTATGCTTCATTGCTTTCTTTTCCCTTCAGATCTGTGGCTGCACACTCAGTGTTAGGAATATTCCTCTAGGGAAGACATGCTATTTCCTTTTGTCTCCTTTTTTAATTAAATTCCTAATTGAGTGCCTACAAAGAAGAGATTTGAGATATCAAAAGTGGAACCATCACCACCTCTTGACAGTGTGGGATGATGTGAAGAGATGCGAAAAAGCTTCTGATGATCCTAAAGCCCACATTGTACCTTTCCCTCAAGAAGAGGGATAGTTTGTTGACAAGTGAGTATTCCCTGGCACCACAGGGAATACAAGGGCTTGATGGCCCACCAAACAAAGTGTTGTCTCTTGTTACCACCTTTTGAATGACTATGGGCTCAGTTCAACAAATCAGATAGACTGGCTTTCATTAAATCTATATTTAAATGTGGTGCTGAGTAGGAGCGTTTTTAAACACACAGCACAGGATGAGCCCCTAACTGGAACTTCCAGAAGAGTTTTATAGTGAGATGTGTTCCAAGCAGTGTAGTCAAATAAAGTGTGCCTACTTTACTTAATCACCTTATCAAAACCAATGGCTTATGCTATTCCCATAAGAGAATAACAGCAATCTTACATAAGGTGTTCTCCTGAAAGATGTGGATCCCTTTAGACTTCGGGAAATCAAAGTCTCACTTCTCCAAATACATAAGTACTAATTGGAATCATACAGAGACATATAACCTTTATGAGTACTAAGCAATACCTTGTAGACCAATACATTAGAGGAATCACTCAACTGAACCACACCTTGCAGATATGTAGGCATAAAAAATTGTCATTTGATTAGTCCCTTTGAATTCAAAGTCATCCAGTAAGCTTAAAAACCAAACTCTCTGAAGGTTAAACACTCAAATACCTTGAAGAATATTGGGCACAAGCATCTCAAAAATTGGATCAAAGTAATGGAAACTGTCAAGAAAGCATGAATAAAATTGATACTCACTGTCATAGAATGGAAACAGTTTAAAAAGATTTAAAGGATATTTTGTGTTCTAGCATTAAAACCAAATTTGAGTCAAGAAATAGGGCATGTTACTCTTACTCTGCCAGATAGTGTCTACAATCACCAACAGAGATGAGAGTCCAACTGTGCCTAACAAATTAACTTCTGGTCTAAACAGCGTATCTAATCAAAAAAATAATGGATGTATTTGCTTCTATTTTGGATCTTTCCGAGACAGGTTTGATTTCTGTAAATGAGAAACTCTAGCTCTGAATGGTTTGATCCAGGAAAATGGGATGATTCAATTCTGTTACAATACAAGTTACAACAGCTTTCCCTCTCTCTTTTACTCACCCCAGACACTAGTCTTGGTCTATTGGCACTGAGATGCCCAGCTTTTGTAGGGAACATGTGTACATACATACATACATATGTGTATATCTTTTTATTATTATTATTTTCCCCAAAACTTACAGTCTGTCACTTCAACCAGAAACACCACATTCAGTCATCTCAATAAGCAAATTATTGCAGAGGTAGGGACCACAGAGAAAAATAAAGCGATATCACAGCAGAGAAAAACAAATGTGTGCTGCTCAGCATCACAGGAGGCAAGAGCAACCCAGACCAAACTATGTAAAGTCACAGCCAGGAAGACACTCAGTCTTTTTCTTGCTTTAGATCTTTTCAGAGCTGCTATTTTGAGGGCATCATATCTTAGAGAGTTACTGTTTCCTTTGAGTCTGGTAAACGTTCAAAGCTCCAGGGTAAGACAAGGTCAAAGTTTGAATGAGTCTGGCGATAGTATGATTTAGATGAAAAACTAATGAAAAACTCAATTTTTTCAAAATAAAAAAGCCAAACTCAACCTGCAATCCAGCAACTGATCCATGTAAAACTGAGTAACTTGAAGCTCCTTCAAATCTGATTTATTAAAGTTAAACTTTGCAAAGTTTAAGTTGTACCAGCTGAAGTGAGGACAGTACACAGATCCCTGTGCACCACAGCAGTTCTCCATTAAACTGTTAGTCTCATCTCCACTAATTGGGTTTGGCTTGCAATAAGGATTTTGCAGACAGATTAATTCTGCTTTGGACTCACTGCACTAGTGGCAAGATGGAGAATCTTATTCTAGCTATCAAATGACTGTAGTTCTGCCTCTTTAAGCTCCCTTATCTCTTTTCCTCATCTAAAAGTGAGACTTGAAACAGTCCTGTTCTGTTTCCTGAATTCATGAAATCATAAGCATCACCAAGGACTTCACTTGCTCCATATCTTGATTTGTGAAATGATTGCTTAAGCAATTTAGGGGAAATTTCTCAAGACCTGCAGGCACTTGCACTGAACTGACAGAAAAGGGAAAATATGTATAGTTTATGGCTAGCCCAGAGTGCCATATACTGGGCAAAGCAAATAAGAGCAGGTTACGTTAGCATTACCATTGTGTTAAGCAATGTATGAGGGCTAAAACATGAGACTAAGAAGGGGGAAGGCTTCTTTAAAAATAAAATTTAGGAGAGAAGGAAACCACTTCTGATAATCACCTGTCCAACAAGACAGGCTTTAGCTCAGAAACTTGCCAGGAGATGGTAAAAGTTGATCTGCAACCCTTGTCTGCCTTGTTTGTGGGGAGAGGAGAAGATGCCTTTACTGGCACTTCCATGTATGTGACCAGCACTGCCCTTCTCATGTGCCTGATGGTGACTCAGATCTCAAAGATCTGTGGAGAAACTTTCCCGTGGACATAGCCAGATGTTGAACAGCCTTTGAGGATTCACAACAGGCTGTACCACGCAAAAGTCAAACGTGTCTCTGCAGTCTTCCTACCTACCCTGTCCCCCTCCCCCACCTCTTCATTTGCTCACACATACATCAGCTCTGCTCCCTGTTGCTGTGAAGACTCATCTGCTTCCTTATGTCAGGCACCTGGCATGAATGGAGGCAAAACCAAATGCTTCACAGAAACAGGTGGCAAAAATTTCTGTTCTTTAGTCCCTTAGAATGTGATGACTCCAGATCCATGTTTCCATAAAGCATTTTCTTTTCCCTCATGTTTTTTAAATGAAATCTAAAACAAAACAAAGAAAAAGAAATCACAGAGAAAATGCAGCTCACAAGAACAGTGTTTCCCCTACAGGCTTCCTTGGAGCTAGTTTTAGATCCAGCCGTAAATTCCTACCAGCTCAGAATCATCAGGGAGAAAAAAAAGCCTCCATCTGCTCCTTGACTTTATAGTCATCCCTTTTCTGCCAAGGAAACAGAGTGTTATTGATAGAGAGAATCAAAATCTTCCACTACCCCTACAGAGAGGAGAAGCACAACATGCATGTTTGTAAACGTCTGAGGTATTCAGCTATCACTCAGTTCTTGTACAGCCTGAAGCAAGTTACTTTGTTTTGCTGTTCTCAGTCTTGCCTCTCTGTGACCTGTCCCTCAAGTCAAAGGTCTGCTTTCTTCTCCTGCACCAAGGAGCACACCTCAGGCAGTGTCTAACTGAAGCCCTCTACAAGTCTGACACAGACCCCCTTCATTTCCGTCTCACCCTTTCTTCAGTCTCATTCCTGTCATGCTCTCTCTTGCCAAGTCATCTTGCAGTCCACATCAGTGATTCTTTCCTCCACAGCAATTTGTCTCCAACTTCTTTAGTTCTCTTCTTCACTCTTTGTCCCACCACCCCATCTTTCTTTTCCCAAAGCTAGATCTCTTGCCCTGTTTATTTCAGGCACCAGCTTTTCCTTTGCCAGGTTTCTTTTTCCCTCTCCTTCCAATGTGGGGGAAGAGCACCTCTGCAGTCTGGCAAGCCACCAGCAAGCTCTCCTGCACCTCTCCGTTTCTCCTATTCACATCACACCCTGGGCAACATGACTTATGCAGACTGCTGCAGGAGAAACCATGTTTAAGAGACAACATCATACAAAGAAGTTATGCAGTTCTCTGAGAATGGCAGAAAGGGAACTTCTGTTTGCTGGTACTGAGCAGTAGTGCAATTAATGCATTCATTTATCAACAAGCGTTAATCCCAAGCAAGAGCATTTATGCATGATGGCCTTTAAGCTCATGCATCCAATTGACTTTGGTGAGATTTCCCACCAGCAGTACTTCAACAAGCTCAAATGCTCACTGGATCCAGAGCAAACACAGACATGACCCTGACACAGCTGAGCTCCCACTTCCACAAGCTTCTGAAGACAGCCAAGAAGTGGCTGTGGCTGCAATAAAAGTTGTCAGTTTGAAAGTGGGGAGAACAAAACCACATAGTGGCTTTGTTCTGTTGTGGCAACGTTAGGAATAAAAGCAGTAAATAGGCAGGAGGGATGTTAAACAGTTCTCCCTACACACATTCACCCATTCAACATGTGAATTGGCAAGTTTCCCCTGTTATTTCCCATACACATCATCATGATTTAACCCCAGCTGGCAACTCAGCCCCACACA
The DNA here is from genome assembly GCA_009867235.2 of Psittacus erithacus. NCBI lineage: Eukaryota > Metazoa > Chordata > Aves > Psittaciformes > Psittacidae > Psittacus > Psittacus erithacus. The sequence goes on from WYDI02145332.1 coordinate 72,073, forward strand.
GCTGCTAATGCATTGCTCCCGTGGCAGGATGGGTGAGAGAACTGGAAGAGTAAAAGTGAGAAAACTTGTGGGTTGAGATAAACACAGTTTAATAAGTAAAGCAAAAGCCATAAACACAAGCAAAAAAAAATAAGGAGTTTATTGCCTGCTTTCCATGGTCAGGCCATGTCCAGGAAAACAGAGCTCCATCATGGATAACAGTTACTTGGGAAGATGAATGCCATCACTCCATCCCCTTCTTCCCCCAGCTTTACATGCTGAGCATGACACCATATGGTGTGGAGTATCTCTTGGGTCAGTTGGGGTCAGCTGTCCCACTGTATGCAGTCCCAACTCCTTGTGCATCCCCAGCATGCTCGCTGGTGGGGTGGTGTGAGGAGCAGAAAAGGCCTTGGCTCTGTGTAAGCGCTGCTCAGCAGTAACTAAAACATCCCTGTGTTATCAACACTATTTCCAGCACAAATTTAAAATGTAGCCCCATACTAACTACTCTGGAGAAAATTAACTCCGTCCCCATCCAAACCAGCACACACCTACATTTGTGAAAAGAGTATCCCCCACAGAAACATCCTCACTGTGCAGACAGATATGCTTTCAAGTTGCAAGAAGAATAATTCATGAAAATCAATGTTAATAAATCGGGTCTGGCACAGTCACTCTTGGCAATGGCCGTGTCCCTTCCTGGTTAATACAGTTCTAAAACTGAAGGAATTCTAGCTTGAGCGGCATTGTCAACACTCCTAGTGCACCAAATTACCTAACACCATGGGTGGTTTTCGCAGTGATTTTTATCTGATGTATTTATCAAGTACATTAATATTAGTAAATCCCTAAATGAGCTACATCTGTTATGCTGTTCAGATAGATGTCTGTGGAAACTGGGATTTCTTAGTATTCCCCTTACATTTTAGAATCTGAGATGTGTAATTATTCACCATACAGCCATGCTGCGTTCAGCTATTACCACTTGCTTGTATGTAAAGCCATAATAAACCTTTTTCTCTTGTCAGTGTAACATTCTCCCTCCAATCTCTGATAAGACACCACAGCACCTGCTCCACAATACCCTAGATTTGTCATCCAAAAATCTGGCCAGCTTATTTTCAGTGCAAAAGAATAGTTTATTGTCTTGCTTTAGGGGATTGTGATTCTATTTTTAATTAAAATAGATTTATATCCTTCTGTTATCACCAGGTTCAGACTGCATCTTCTCAAAATGGATTCAGGCCAGAAAGAAATGTGGAAACAAGTACTGAAACCTATTAAACCTGAAATAGGGTGGTTTAGTTGCATTCACAAACCAGCCTGGTTTTGAGGTTTAACTCTGCTCTTGCAAAGAGCATACAGTCCTTACTGCATTATAGAATTCATAAGACGTTTTCAGATTATAAAAGAAAAAACGGCAAATTCTATTCCAGTCTCAGTCATAAGATTTTTTCCTTTTGATGAATGCATCCTATCGAATTGATCTATGAGGATGCTCAGAGTTCTCTGTCCTCGCTATTTCTCCCATCCTTCTTAAAGCTTAAGTTTTAAATTAATGAAAATTGTTTGGAATTGGAAGGATTTAAACTTTCCCTTAACTTCTTTTTTGGAACAAGATTTAAGGAAGATCAGGTCTATACAGACCTTTAACACCAAGGAAAACCCCATAGCTGCTTTATTTGAAATGTATTGAAAGAGGGCAGTGTCTTCACAACAAAATTCTCTAGTTTTCTTGAGTGTTGGTGTGACATTTAGGCCTCAGTGAAGTAAAAAAGACTCCCTTGAAATTAGGACTTCAGCCCTTCACATTATCCATTAGTACAGACCACTGAAAACCTGATACTCTTAAATAGAATTGCCACTCTTTCATTTCTCTTCAAACCCAATAACTCTTTCCGTCTTGTTGCAGCACAAGCAGACAGACACAAGCGAAGCAGCTATTATTTTGGTTACCTGCTGTCTCCTTTCCCATTCTCAAGCATCTTTGCAGAGTTTTGCCCCACCAATCAAATTACGGCAAGCAGTGGGAGTGTCTGATTCCAGAGCAATGACGCTGGAATCTTCATCTTTTCTCACCAGAACTGCTTTTTAAAGCTTTAGCAACTGAAAACTTCTTATTCTTCCTTTTATGAGGGACAAAGAGAGATTAAACACCATCATAAAGGATTGATACATCATTTCAGGTAGAAGATTCTCATCTTCTTGGCAGCATTTAATCTCTCTTTGATGCTCACATGGGCAGCTGACTTTTAGGTTTTGCAAAGCTCTGTTCTGTGTGATAAGCAACTCAGGAATGAGGATTTCCTGGGTGGAAAGGAAGGAGGCACAGATTCAAGTCTGCACTGCCCCACTTTGTGAAGCATGGAAATCAAGCTCCTAAAAACATCAGTGCAGATGCAAAACAACCCTCTGAGAGGTGCTGCTTCTTTACCTGAGGGAAGCACAGGCCAAGACTGATCCACAGGCCTCCAGCTGAGAAAAACTTTCCAGAAGCATTTATGAAGTATGTCTCCCCAGGAACGCAAGTCTACCTTGAGACTTTAAAGCAAGAATGTCATGTTAAATTTAGGTATGATGCCTTGCCTCATTTTACAACGTGAAGCAATTTAACTCCTTGTCAGGCTACAGAGAATAAGGTGACAGCACAGATGCTGGGCAATTCAAATAGAAGTGTATATGAGGTGAATATGACTAGTGGCTGGTTACTTGCTGGTATCAGGTGGAGCGCATCATTTCACTCATGGTTCAGTGGTAGCAGCACTGCGGGTGAAATGCTGCCACAGCTGAGATTTAATACCCCATCTCCTATGTTTCCCATCAGTACAGAGCACCAAAGGACTTGTAAATTCCCTCCCTTTCACAAACAAGTATTCCCATGTGCAGTGGATTCTGTTGTGGGAAGGGGCTTACAGGCCAGCAGTTAGAACCATCTGGTCAGTGTTTAACGAGAAGCTGAAGCTATAATGTAAGCATATTTTATTTATTCAAGGGCTCTTCTCCTGGCTAGCAGCCAGCTCCCAGGCTCCATAAGCCATTTTCTCCTCCCCATCAGCTTTAGAGACTGATACAGTAAGTTAAACATTGAAAGAGCAGGGTATTAGGCAAGTCATCTGTCCCACATTTCTGTCCGACAAACACAAGCCTTACCTTCCTCCCCCCAGGGTTATGTATTGGGGTGACAAGCATGTTGGTCTGCACAACTCCTCCTCTGTCTGTGCCAGAACAGGCAGCAGTGCTCTGCAGCCATTTCCTCCATCCACTTCAGACAAGTGAGAGGCTTCAAAGCAGTCTGTCTTGGTTAGTGGGGCTGCTGCATTCCTGCTTTCCACTTGGGCAGATATACCCACCCCATCATTTGCAAAGGTGTTGATTTTCAGAGAACTCCTTTCCTGTAATAACGTCATCCTACAGCTGCCTGTGTGCTACTGGCAGGGCAGGAGGCAAAGTCACACAGCTGGTGGGGAAAGTTCAGCTTAGACAGGGATGAACTGCTGGGGAATGATGCCCTTGTCTCCACTACAAACTGCCTCAACCCAGGAGATGTGAAGCTGCACGTAGGAGGAAGCAACAAGCCTCAATGAAGGGTAGAATAGATTGGGGATAGACTGAGGTCAAGCTAATGGGGATGCATGACTTGCAGTCAGAGCAAATGCGTCCATTCTGGCAGAGCACTCTCAGGCTGTTTGACAAAGGTGGTGTAGGCATGCCTATAGCGTAGCTTCTTTCTGCAGCCTTGTGCTCCTGTGCTCTTCAAACACTCTCTTACCCCAGCTCTATGTATCCAAACTACATCTGCTCAGCAGCTGACAGATAAGCCATCGTCACGTATCCATCCTTCCCTGACTTCTGAGGAAAACAACTTGACTACTGACCTTATAGGGGTTGTACTGAGAAATCTCTTAGATGAAGGACTAAATAACCAACTACTCATCTCCCCCCTGCCTCTGCAGGAACAGAAAGCATCAGTCAAGAGTGCAGGCCTTACTTTTTCTGGTAGGTGCAGCAGACAATTCACAATTCAGCTTTTCACAGCTTTTCCTTGGGCACAGCCTAGAAGACTTAAAAGCCTTTGATAATAACTAGAAAAGATCCCCTAAGAAATAAATCAACCAATCTTTTTGTGAGTGTAGTTTTGAAATGTCCTTTCACATGGGGGTTTCCAGCAATTCTACATTTGGATGGAAAATTGTGTCTGTAATTTAAGCTGCTGAGGCATTTGCTCCTCGATCCATCCTTTTCCATCAGTGGGGTTTGTTTTTGGTTTGAGTGCCTTTCTCCGTGAAAGAGGCTTTCCAGAGAGTGTCTAAAGTAACCAGGCCAGGATAGGATATGTATGCATTTAAGTACCTTTGAAGTTACACAGTCCCTGAGAGTAGGCAGAAGATGTAGATGGGACATATCTGCACAAAGCCCACCTAAATAGCCAATAATGACTATATTTTTTCCCCATTGATTTCTTCCATATCATTTGAACTGTGATGAACTTGCATAAATATTCTAGCTGAAAGCTAGTAAACAGTCAAATTGTTGGTTTGGGTACCCAAGTTTTTCACTTCCTTTCTCCTCAATAGCTTCATTTTTCAAAAGAAGCAAGAGAAAACCTTTACAGAACTACTTAAAATAGCATTCCAGCCAGTATATTGGCTTCATTACCATGTCTACTCTATGCAGACTGTCAGCAATCAAAGAAGTTTACAAATCTGCTTGAGGATAATGTCATTTAAAAAAAAATACATATTTGATTCCCAAATTAAATGCCCGTGTCTGGTTCTTAAGAGTCACTGTTATAGCTACTGTGTATTAGCAGTCCTAGAAACCCCAGCTAAAACATTTAAAATACTGGATTTAACTTTTAGTCCACCTGACCTAGCCTCCTATGTCTGATAATGATTCTTGCCCTGTGCTTTAGAGGGGCTGGCATCCACAGTGTTGTAAATAAAAGGGACCTCCAGAGACTTGAGACCCAGAAGCAATCAATTTATGCTCAAACACTCCAGTATTGCTCTCATTGATACATAAATGCCTGCTGATTTCAGTGTGGCAGATGCTTAGATATAAAGTGGGTTTTGTTGCTTTACAGACAGTGGCTGCAGGCCCTTATTTCTTTTGGCATTAATGGCATTGTATTTGATCATACAACCTCCTCCCATATAGGAAGCATGTAGACTCATGCTTTATCTTATGTACCAGATAATCAGGGCTTATGAAGGTAGCTGGAGACAAAGTCCATTCCTTTGCCTATAGAAGAGAAAGTCTGGCTCAAAATGCTTTTCCTTTTATAAATCTGCTCAAATATATTAAGCTTGGATTGAAAGTTTGTGTAGAACACTGTTTACACAAGCACAAGAGAAGGGAACTCCATGACTGTTAAGTTGTTGCAGCCAGGTGTTCCCCACTTCTTACCATGCCCAGAAGCATTTACAAGCCTGCCTGCACCCCAGGACATGGCTGGGAGGATGGATAACCTGGTCTTGTCTGGGAACGCAGCAGGGACTATTAATACTATCTACTTCTGTCAAGCTCTAGAATCAGTGCTACAAAAAATCCCTTGTAATCCATAGGGATGATGTGGGAATGAAAGAGAGAAAGAAACATTAAAGAAGACATAAATTTAAATCTGCACAGTTTTTCTACACAGGAGTTTAGAGGAATTTCTAGCTACACACTTCCTTACTCACAGTAGGGCTGAGAGCAGCAAGTGTTCTTCATAAAGCAGTAACACAGTTTTGCTACAGTTATTAAGGAAATTCCTTTTCCTTGAGGCATTGTGGCAACAGCAATCTAAGAAGACAGATGCTCCCAAGAAGAGGCAACCTGAATTCATGAAGTTGTCTTACGCTCTCCAAATGAAAGTGTATTTTATGTCTTTGATATTAAATGACCTTTGGAACAGCACTTCAGATTTATCCCAGATTGACAATAACTGAGAGGCATAAACTACATAAGGCTGAAAAGTATTTCATTCATGGGCATGAAGTGAAATACGTAAGTGCTTGTTATCAAGAATTTGGCCATGATAGGCCGGTCTGTCAGTCCCTTCCCCCAGCAAGAAAGTGACAACTGGCAGCAGCTGGGTGAGTCCCTGCACTGTATCCCCAGTTTTCAGCATAGCTGAGTCAGTGCAGTTAGTGCAGCCTATAGCAAACGGGTGTCATTTCTCCATGGTGAAGGATGGCAATCTATCTCATCGAAATAATCCACGAGTAATATTTCTTCTCAAAGCCTCTTTGTCAAATCTGCAATCCCTCTTCTGCGTTTTACAGAAACAAGCTGACAGAAGACAGTTTGCAACCACTTTGATTCACACCAGCCCTGCCAGTGAGTTGTACCTCACACAAAGGTTAAAGCATAAGCTATACAGACATGCTATAAACTATAAGCATAGCTATAAGCTATGGGCACAAAATCCCAGGACTTAGGAAGCAGTAAGAATGTAAATGTCTAAGTAGGACCAAGATGTTTTCTTGAGTTTGTAGATAACAAGGGATGATACCCTTAAGGACTGTGAACAGTCCCTCCCTCCGTTTGACAGTAAGCTTAGAGCTATTCAACAAGAAGGTGAATTAGGGCTTCCCACTATGGGGGATCCTACTTGTCACACAAGGAGAGCAAATGGGGCCTATCTGTGGACACGTACACCCTCTCCCTCCAACCTCTACCACCTTCCTACTTTAAACAGAAGGCATCGTTTGCAGTGCACAAGTTTTGCTGGCCCTCAGAGAAGGAGGATCTATGCTGCCTACTCCTGAGCAACACCTACTGCAACCTGGAGTCCTCACCAGCCATCCTTACTGTGCCTTTTTGGGAAGTAGCTCTTTGGTCCTCCATCACCCTGCAAACAGCAAGCAACAACTGGAAGACTTTTGCATGATGACTTGCCAAGATCCTGCCACGGCGAGGGCACTAACAGCCATCTTTCAAGACAGCATCTAGCAACAGCTTTGACATGTTCTTTCAGAGACACAGAGCATAAACAGATATGCGGTTCTAAGTCCGGCTCAGAGCAGCTCAGTGGTCCCTTCCTTCAAAAAATCTGCAAATTTGCCATTGACAAAAGTACTAAATTCACTGCCAGGTTTTCAGATACTTAGAGAAATTAACAATATAATCCACATTGGGATAATATGTATCCTGTAGTACCTGCTGTAAGTGCTAAAAAGATGCATCTTTTCCACCAAAGCTTGTTCACTTGATGTAAGGGGAGATAGAAGAAGAAAATGTTTCCTTGAGCCATAATTTAAAGTCTTATTAAACAGAATGGAGTAATATATTTGTTAGTAAAGAGCTATTTTATCCACACAGTCTCAGTATGACGAACGTAACAATTTCACTGTGGCAAGGGAAAAAATACCACAAGTGCACTCCTGTGTGCAGTAAGCGAGCAGGATTATTCACTCTGGCATCTTACAGGGATAAGCATCTCAAGACACACTGACAGACAAGCAGGAGATGTACAACTGTAACACAAGGTCTGTGTCACATCCAACCTTGCCGCTTCATGGGTTGTCAGGAGCAGCCGCAATGACAGGGAGAGACAGGAACAGGAACGTGCTGCAGTCACTGGGGTGTCTGGAAGGACATGGGAACAGCTTTCTTTCTGGAGAGGAAACAGCATATAAGAATAAATATGTTAACAATATTATGTTTTGTAAGCTGACATCAAGGGACAGAATACCAGGTACCGTATGTGCTTATCCTCAGGAGCATGCACAGTTCTCAGTTTTAACCTGTGAGCATTGCTTAGAATAAAAATAGATTTATTTTTTTTTCCTCTGTAAAGAAAGACATATAATCAGCTTACAGGCACCACACTTTCTCTCATTCTCCTTATATTTAAGACCTGCTTTTCAACTCACCAGTCCTGGTGTTTACCAGTTGTTACCCTGTCTGAGAACTCTTGCTACACTGGCTTAGTTTTGAATTCAAATCCCTGCTCAATTTTCATTACACAAATAAATTTGACCATTCAATTTACCCTGGTCCCTAGCCAAGGTGAGATCAATTAATCACCTGTAAATTAAGATAGATGCACATCTGCTGCAAATCACTGTGGTTCTCTAAAAAGAAGAAATCTCCACTAGGGACTTGGTTTTAATGGATTATCATAGACAAAACAGAGAAGCAGGAATACAGCAGATGCAACGGTGTGACGGTGTAAGACAGCGGCAATGTTGGCAATGACCACAGCCTGCAAGGCCAACGCAACCACCACCAGCCTTTGCAGCTTCTCCTACTGTCAGGATTAACCCTTTTCTTCGCCAAGCTGATGTAGGAAACAGTACCTGGCGTTAACTCTTCTGTGTCCTTTGGGGCAAGTGCAGAGGTATCCTGAAAAGTCTTTCCATACCCCTGTGCACACTCATCTAGCAAAAAACAAAGGAGTCCTTATTTTACCTTCTTCTTGTGGTTTGCTTTTGAGAGTACTTCTTTTTTTCATAGATGCAGGTAATTCAACATCTATGAATCTAAAATTGTGACAGGAGACAAGCAGCTGAGATTTAAAAAGAATAAGGAAGTATTTTCTCTGATTTCTCCTTCTGCCTTTTCTTCCCCGCCGGCTCTCCGTGTCTGCGTGAATGCGACGCGTTTAGCCATCCAGGTATTTCAAGCCATCTGTGGGAACATTCATTGCTACATACTGCTATCTAGTGGTAAAACTGCAGATACTTGTGGTGGGAATGAAGGGTTACTAAGTATCCTCCCAGATGCAACTGGTTTCAGACACTAAATGTCTCTGCTGTGGCAACAGAATCTGTGACCCTATTAATATTCATTCCCCTTAAATAGCCAGCACAAGTAAAAAGAATGTATTTAGTAAAATAGATCAATTTAAAATTGTACTTCATACACTATGCATTTTACTGTGCCTGAAGGAAGGGTTTTCCTTTGGACCAATGTGTGAGTCTAGCCCCGCATGATTAAGGAAGATGAAAGGAAAGGCTGATTTGCAGAGATAAAGGAATTTCCTTCAGAAGGATGAGGAAGGTAATATGGTAGAAGAAACACTGCAGACCTCTATTCCTTTGGGTCTTGCTCCTTGAAGGAGCAGAGCCTCCTATTAAATTGTAGCTACCATGGGTCATCTTTGTTGATGAATCTCAGCTGTTGAGGTTGGAAGGAACCTCTGGAGATTATCATGTTCAATCCCTGTGCTCAAAGAAAGCCACCTAGAATCAGTTGCCTAGGCCCATATCTTGGGTTTTGAACACCTCCAAGGACAGGGACTACACAAACTGTTTGGGCAACCTGTGCTAGCGCTATGTCACCCTCACAGTAAGAAGTTAATGAGATGATTTCTGCTCTGTGACTGCCTGGCATAACCATTACCAACAGCAGGAGTGTCTAAACACTTCTCTTTTCCAGTTTAGAGAGAGAAAACCAAAATGGCTTGTAATTAGGAATTCATGTGGCTTGAGGTTCTCATCTTTATTCCACTGAAAAGAATAATAAAGTCGCCTGTGAACAACTCATCCACATACATAATCTAAAAAGCACCAGACATTAATTGAGCTAAGTTAGTAGTTAGGTCTTTAAAATGAGGACATCTTAAATTGAATTATCTGTCAGAAAATTGAATTACTGTCATTCCCCAAACATGGGTTCAGACTCTTGATCTGTATTACTGTAACAGCCACTAATCATCAGTGAGACATTATCCTGCAACCTGTCTTGATACAGACTTCTGGTTTTTTCCTAGGTATTAGATATACTGCATGAGCCATTGCTCTGTACAAGCTCTTCTTTCTTTCACTCAGTAGCAGTAAATGCTGAGGATATAATTTTTACTTGGAAACAGTTTCATAAAACAACTGTATTTGTGGAGCCTAATTCTGTTTTATTAACTGTCTCTCCCTCAGTGTCCTCAGTTTCTCTGAACAAAACCCACTTCATTCTCTGTGTGCCAGGTATTTATAATGCTCCCATCACCATCTCTTCCAAACAAAATGAAAAGCAAAAGTGAATGAATGAAGAAAGCAGAACTCTGAACTGAGAAATCCAAGCTGTCCTTGGTAGGTTCACTGGGAAATTAAACAAGCTGCTTTTCTGTCCATTACTTCAACACTTGGGTAGCAAAATAGTTTGGAAGTGTAGTGGGTCTTAGTCTGCTGAAACTGTGCATCTGAAGATTAGTACAATACTGAAAATCTGTATAATACTGGCTCTGCATGAGATAAAATTAAGCAGAAGACAGGCAGTTGAGGTCTAGGATGAACATCTGCTTTGATAACGATCATCAGAGTGATTGTTCTTGAGGCAAATAAATCAAGATACCCTTCACTTCGCATCACAGCTGGGTCAAATGGAAATGGGAAAAAGAGATTGGAGGGTACAGTATGAGTGGAAAGCCGTTCTGGCTCAGCTTCTTGAAGCTTTTAAAAAGGTGGTAGAAAAGGTCAGAGAGGATTTGATGCAAAAGCATTTACTGCAATGGATTATGCAGTAGGTCCTTCCAAATTGGTCAGGTAAAAGACCACACATAACTTACTTTTTCCTCCAACTTGCACTTTTCCAACCCTTCCTGCAGTGGTATTGGCATGATTGTGCCAGGATTCCTTTGATGAGACACTTTAACCAAAGCTAGAGACAACCTAGTCCATGAGCTTTTGTCAGGTGAAGCTGCTGCTGCCCATCTGGCAATAGCACACTACTTGCATTGCCATGAGTTTACTATACCATTAACTACACATGTGGAGTGAACAAAGCCCCACTGCTTCTTAAGACACATGTACAAATCACAAGGATGTAGCTGGAAAGCATGTTACATACATATTTGAAGCACCACCACAGTCTCAGACCTGAATTTTTGTCACAAAAATAGTATCGTAAAAGAGTTAAGGGATCTTGGACCTAGTCTAGTGTCTTGTCTTTGATGCAGCATTGTACGCAAGAGCACAGAGAAAGCAGGAACTTGAATGATTACTTTTCTTTCCCTTGCTTTCCCAGGCATTTTATTTTGTTCTGCCTTCATGCTTTTGAGACATAAAATCAATTGTTCTGTTAATTGCACTTCTAAGATTGAGTATTTTGCTCAAAACACTGGTGCAGGATTGTTCCTTCTGACAAAGTTTTCATTTCATGATTGCTGTTGTATTGATGTTTCCCTTTTTCAAGTCACTAGGCCACCATCTGAGGCTTCATAAAGGAGTTTTGATTCAGGTAAGAAATAGCAAACCACAAATTAAGTGGGTTATAGGAGTAATTCAATCCAAAAAGGATATGCACAGAGTCCTGCTTTACTGAACAGCAGGTGAGAGCTTGCTTTGTTCCAAAATGTCAAGTCAGTGGCTCTTCCCCCGCTTCTGGGTTGCTGGATCAGGCTCCTTGGCTGGCCAGCACTGCCACCGTACACAGCTGGTTGGAGCAGGACAAGACCAGTCTTTCCCACTCTCCTCTTCATTCCCAGCTCAGGAAAGCCCTTTTCAGGTGGGATCCTTTGAAAGCAGCCACAAACTGCCTGTGGTCAGAGCTAGCGATGCATAAATGCGTGGGTGCATGTAGTTGGGTTTTTAGCCCAGCCAATGGATGGAACTGAAAATAAAAGATGATAAAACATTAGATAGACAGAGGCTGAAGCAAAGTTGCAAACAACACTGGCCTACTGGCACAGCAGAAGGGATTAAAGGTCTGCATTGATCAAACACTGAGTAGTACAATCTGAGAGGACCAAAACCTTCTTCACAGCACTCCACACTTTAGTCATTCAAAATGAAAAGTTCACTTGGAGTATGGGGTGCAGTTCTGGTGTCCTCAACATAAAAAGGACATGGAACTGTTGGAACAAGTCCAGAGGAGGGCCATGAGGATGAGCAGGGGACTGGAGCACCTCCCATATGAAGATAGGCTGAGAAAGTTGAGGCTGTTCAGCCTGGAGAAGAGAAGGCTGCGTGGAGACCTCATAGCAGCCTTCCAGTATCTGAAGGGGGCCTATAGGGATGCTGGGGAGGGACTTTTCATTAGGAACTGTAGTGACAGGACAAGGGGTAATGGGTTCAAACTTAGACAGGGAAAGTTTAGCTTGAATATAAGGAAGAAGTTCTTTATTTAAGGGTCGTGAGGTACTGGAAGGGGTTGCCCAAGGAAGTTGTGAATGCTCCAGCCTTTCCAACCCTAACTATTCTATGATTCTCTATGGTGCCACTGCATTCTTAGCTGTGCTTTTACAGATATTTGTCCTGCTGAACACTTACTCCTCCAAGCCATCAAGTGAGTACATCATAAAGCACGTATATGTCAACCGTCATCGGAAAGCAGATGAAGGCAGCAATTGCAGGTAATCCTCTGGCTGGAGCCAGCAGGAAAGCAAGTGTTTCACAGTACCCTAATAATTGCCATGCCCAGTTAACTGGGAAAACTGCCAAGAAGCAGATTCACAGTAATGCATCTGAGCAATAAGTAAGTGACGTAAACTGTCTTAAGTACAGTAATTCATCTCAGTTTTGTCTGCAAGATGTTTCACAGCAGTGTCCAATATAATTGAATCAGTATCTGCTAGCATGCTTTTCCCAGAAGGGCAGCCATTAAATCCTCACTGAGTTTTTGTCTTGCTGTGGTTAAGACTAAATGAATCAGGAGTAAAATACCTTCTATTAAAAAACTATTTTGCGGGGTTTGGACTGAATTCTACTGTCAGCTACAGTAGTGCTACATCAGTGCATGATCACCCTAATACTGCACCCACGTAAAAACCCACATTTTAAAGCTAGAGAAGAGCCAGAATTTCCAGCCTTTGAAAAGACTGTCAGCTCATTAGAAACTCCTGACTTGCTTCCCTGCCATGCACACACTCAAAAACGATGTTATAGTGGACAGTTAAAAGGATAAATCTTTAGAAGCAATAAAGTGAAAAACCACCTAGCTAGCACTCCGGCAGCCCAGCACTGGCCTGATTCCTCTGCTTAGGAAAACAGGAATGGCAAGCGTTTCTAATGCAAGGAGACTTTCCAGGGGCAGGGAGGGGGAGAAGTGTGGGTACTTTGTGGATTCTGTGGAACAGTGATCACTTGGACATTGAAATGGAGGAGAAAGGATTAGTTTATCTCTGTTGAACTGAAAGCCCTAAAAAACTCATGGTCATTCAAAACATCAAATCTAAAAGAAAACAAAATTAAAGGAAGAATGTAAAGATTTGAAATTTGCAAATTTGTCACATTTAGACTGCTTTCAAATAGGCCTAAGTCCTTGGCAGAGAGTAAACCGGTGTTGCATATTATAGTCCAAACTAGTATCAGTTATATGAAGTGAATGGATCTATGCTAATATCTGCCAGCTGATCACACAGTTACATCAGTTACCATACAACCCTGAAGATTTTCAACTGTAATGTTGAAAGCTACCTCTGCAGAAGTACCTTGTTTGACTACAACATTTCCCTGATAGCTATCATTTATTTTCAAAAGAAAATTCCAGCAATTATTCTGTGAGTTTAATTTTTATTAAAAAAAAATAGCCATAAAAATCGGATAAAACGGACCATGCAAATGGTGCTGTTAAATTAAAACCACAGCTGACCTCTAGTGGCTGCTTGTCAAAATTAAACTTGTTCAAATACTTTAGGAGGGAAAAATACCTCCACATTTTTCTGATTAAGTCTTCAGTCTGGATTCAAAGATATTTTTTCTCCTCCCTTTCTCTAGGAAGTGTCTCTTTTCTACACATATTCCGCTGCCAATTCCAAGCAGATTGTGTTCAAGAGTTTCACAGCAATGATTAAAAAAGGATATAAAAAAGACAGCAAAGATAAACTCGAATGTTTCGGTTGTTTTAAAACAGATTTTAAGTGCAAGTTTCCAGTTTTTGCGAAGCATTTTTGAAACATAACTGCTATTTTACTGAGAACAATTTGGATTATCAACAGAAATTTGTCTCACACAGTATTAGCTGGCTAAATATTGAATAAAATTAGCTGGTCAGAAAGTAGTTTTCAATAAAACTCCAAATATTTGCTGCCACAGCTAATGTTATTTGTTTGCCTAAGAGTTTTATAAGGAAGTTTTAATATTTTGTCCATCAAAACTTTGAAAAGTTTCTGTATATTAGTGAAAGTGAAAATATTTATATACATATATATACAAATGGTTGTAGTTACAGCATTTTCTCTCCTCCCCAAACCTTGAAAGCTGGGGAATCCCTACATCAAATCCCACTCACACCCAGCTGAACAGAGAGCTGCTGTAACAGAGAGCAATAGCTCAGCTCTGTGTCCACTTCCGGGGTGGGATCCCTTTTCTCACATAAAGCCAACAGGGAGCAGTAACTTTAGTGTAAATAACTGAAAGTTTAAACAACCTGATGGCCAAAGGATTCAACAAATGCCTTTTGGGGAAGAGTAATTATTAATAGAGCAGCCAAGAAGTCGGTTCATTCAAGAGTGCCTCTGCTTTTTCCAACTCTACCACTTGGCTTTGTAACATAGTGCATCAAAACTGGAGTATGAGGAACACAGAATTTGTGCTAAAAGGCAATGTAAAGATCAAAATGTTTCTTTCCCTCCTGTATGAGTTTATGTTTTCTGTCTAGGTGCGGTTAAAGCACGTGGGCATTGGCAGGGCACTGTGCATGGAGTGCATAATTCAGCTCTTGAGATCTCCAGAGGCATTGCTGCTTTCCACCACTACTGAGGTCACTTGCTTTTACTAGACTGAAGACTTCACATTTTGGGACACCTGTACTACAATCAAACTCCCACCTGGCTGCATAAAGCTCAGTCTCCAGCTTGCAGGTGGCTCAGATGGAGATGCTTTTGCTACCACTGCCAGTCATCTGCCCCAGTGACAGAGCAGCTTAAAGACTGCAAATGATCTGGGTGGACTTAGATCGAGCTTTAACAGAGAGCCTTGCAGGCTGTCAGCTGGCACCCTTTTATGCATATTGACAGAAGTTTTTGACATGGAGCCTAGATGCATAATATTATTCTTGTAACTCAGCCTCAGAAATTGCACTGGGCCTGTACAAACTTGCAAAATGCTGAAAACTTGCATTGACGTGTGCTTGAGAAGTTCCAAATCAAGTCACTGTAAGATCATATAAAAATAGCTAAAATGGAAAACCGTCAACAGAAAAACTAGAGCACTAAATGATCTATGTTATTATTCCCATAGTGATTAACATACTGCATTTTCCCAGCCTGTTGCATTTTATTGGCCCATGTTCTTCTGTATCAGTATCAAATATTATTTCATTATAAAAACTTGTGTGCTTGTTAACAGAAAAAAAACCCCAAATTAACTGTCAACATATGTTACCTTCACTTTTTCAAATTAGAGAAAGCAAACTGGCTCTAATTACTTTCCTGATTAATGAGTGGATTGTAAGCAAGAGAATTACATTAAGAACAATTTCCAGTTTACACTGGTTAGGAGGAGGTAAAAAATCATTTTTCAACGGGGATCAAATAAATCTACAGAACCTCATTTTTTTACAATGCTGTGAAAATATGCAAGGCATCACATTGTAAATTGCTGGTTAGGTCACTGGAGCAGGATGAATAAATACTGTTTGCCATATGAAATTGGCTAGTAAAATGAAGATCACAAAATTGTTTGTTGCTATATAAGGCTCATTTTTGCTATAAAAAGGGCAATTTTAATTTACAGGGGCTTAAGGCAATTTTCCATCTAATTTTATGTTTTATAATGTCTGCTAAAACACTGGTGCCTTATTAGTTTGTGTGGTCGAATATATATTGTTTCCAAATTTCAAGGCCATTGATTTATGTAGACCAAAACAAAAGAGGGTTACCTTTCCTTCATAATTGCTAAGAAAAATCCATACAGATCACATTAAGACAAACATGTATGTATCATAGATACTTCCATTCTTTTGACCAACAAAAAACACTGTGGTTTATTTGGGTATGAGTAATGACAAGTTAACTTCACTCTTTGCTGTGCAAATTCACAACTGAAAAACTTAAAACTGAAGTGAATTAAATGGCTGTTATCACACAGAAAGAGCTAGATAGACACACAGCATGATTTCTTGAACAAGTGAGCTCTATTCTCACCATCAAATGTCCTGGCAGCCAGGTCAGACAGAGCTTAAGGCATTTGATCATCCTGTGGTTCAGAGGCTTCAGCTTCCTACCACCTCCCCTCTCAGACATCTGCAAGTGGGAGGATAATGGCACTGTTTCCATCAGCCCAACCCTGGGCAGTGCTGGCCTCAAGCATCCCACTTCTTGGCCATGACACAGCCAAAGAGGACCATAAGCAAAGCATCAGTTCTCCACCCACAGGCTGAATTACTCCCAAGCTCCTCAGAAATCTCAACTATTTATAAATCTCATCTAGTCCAAAAAGCAGCATCACTTACAAGTTTCCAGCCAGATGGAATTTTTTATCTCTTAACTAACAACCCTTTCTCTGTCCTTATTTCAATAACACAGGGACTCCAAAAGCCAAGAAAGTATCAAGGCCATTTGTGTTTCTTCCCTGGCTCACCATGGGATACTAAGGACAAGAGTAGTGGACTTGGGGTTGACTGGAGCTTCATGGCAGACCTACTTTGACAATACAGTCCCCATTTCTCATCCTTTCCTTCTCTGCTTCTATCTGCACAAGAGCAGTACCACAACCTAGCTGAGGCTATATAATCACACTGTAGACACTCTTTATGAACACAAAGCAGGCTGATCTCAGACATTTCCTCCAAGCACTTTCTCAGCTGATGTTTTTCAGCTGCTGGTATTATATCCTCTCTACTCCAGATTTTCTCCAGCTACATAAACTTTTGATCTTCCTTTCTGCATTCACCCCAGGGTCTTCTTCCTCTTCTCAGTTACTCTCTGTCTTTTCTCTCAGGTCTGTCACAACCTTTTATCCTAAATAAGTGCTAACATCTTTTAACTGAACAGTTTTATTTCCAGGTTGCATGACTGTGTATGTTGAAGGAAGTTTCTTTTCCTAGCGTCAGTGAAATGGGCAAGGAAAAAGCTTGAAAGCAGTCAGTGTAGCAGGCCTGTGTGTAATTATTAGCCCTGCAATAAACTTGCTTAGATGCATCAGTGCGAGAAGTGGGCTCTCAGCACTTTGCAAATTCAAACCATTTTTATTTTCCATCTAAGTAGAGAGAGCCTTATGTGTGGAAAGTGGGTAGCAGTTGTGGGAGGCAATAATACCATGCCTATTAGAAGAACCACTAAGTTGTCTTCTTTCATCCTTTCAACTTCTGAACAGAGGCTGAAGCAAAGGGAAGAAAGCACAGTTTCTTGACCCAGCAGCTCTGCTTTGTTGTACGTTTTTGTATACTGGTTCAGCACAGAAAGGAAAACTCTGACCAGGAGTTTTGCAGACAACTCTGCCTTACTTTCACATTAGTTTGAACTAAGTCGTTGCTGAAGAGGTGGAATTGGAAGCCTCCTTAGTGCCAGAAACTCCAGTGACAGACTTGGTAAGGGAAGGCAGTGGCACAGGGAGTGCTGCGCTCTGCCAGGCCGTGGGACTGGCTGAAGACATTAATTTCTTTGGGGAAAACTGGATGCTGGGGCAAAGATGGAAAACAGGGACTGTCCCTGCCAGAGTATGGAAAGGCTCATACAGGAAAACAGCTGCATACACTGCTTTTAGTGCAAGTGAAGGAACTGGGACCACTGGGAACCCAAAGAAATTGCTTTATTAGTCTCACAGCTTCTTTTGTGGCAGTATAGGTGATTTCTAGCTCGTCAGGGACAAATGCAAGGCTTTGTATCCAAACAGGAGACATCCCATCTTTTTTCTGCTGTGAGGAGCCCTGCAACTGCACTGCGAGCATAGTAATATGTGATAAGTGCTGTTCCTCCACAGCAAAGCAAGCTCAGGTAAGATGTCCTTTATAGACAAAAAATAACCATGCGATCATCCTAATAAACAGCTGTATCAGATGTTCCAAATAATCATCTTTTCTCTCTGTGATGAAAAAAAACAGATTCTCATAAACATGAAAAGAGACTTAATATTTTTTAAGCTAACCAGGATTTGTGCCCATAAAGAATAATGGCAAAGGCAAGGATTTTTTCCTTTGCAAGAAAATTCTTGGAGCAGCGTGTAAACAGACCTTCTTGTGGTATTAATATTACCCCATTTATGCTGAAGCTATGCAAAGAGAGACATATAAAATTGCACTCCTAAAAACTTAGGTTGCCAATAAATATTTTTACCACTTTTAATTTATACTGTTTGCAACCTTGCCCCCTTTCAGAAAAGCGAGCCCAGAATGCAAGCTGAGTTATTCTGAGGTTATTAAAGCTAGCAGAGATTTAGAATGAAGATAATTTCTGTTCCTCTGAACCTAACCTGTTGCTCATTTGGGAAGATTTGACTTGGCAGTTTGCAAAGTTTCTTCTCACAGGCTGGTGACAAAAGCACACAATTTTTAGCTTGATTTGATGGCAAGTAGCCTTATTTACTGCCTCAGGGGATTTGAGTTCTCATCTTGACCTTACTGCATATGCCCTTGATGCAAATACTGGTGTATTTTCACAAGGTTACTGCTTTCCAGTTAGCTATCTTGATATCTCAGTATTAAAACAGTCTCAGTTTTAAATAGTTTTAATATGCTTTGCTACATCAGGATACCAACCTGTATTCCATCAAAACAAAAATGCAGCTTCAGGCTTCTGTTATAAACTTACTGAGTTAATGGAAGTTACAAATTCTCACTGCACTGAAAAATCAGTGTGAAAAATCAACATTTTTATCCTGGTGCCTACAAAGTGCTTGCTGAATTTAGTACCTAATTTTCCTAGTGCTTAAGGATATATTCATCTTTAAAAGGTATAAGCTGTGCCTCAAAAATCTGCTGTATGAGTAAGATTGTTTGAAATAATGAACTTGGGCATTCTGAAGTTTTACTTAAAAGTTTTGGGTTCAAACTGCAAAAATTGTACCCATATTCAATAGGAGGAGGAAAAGGACAGCTGAAGCTCCATGGTACTTGAATATGTGAGCAGGGGAATTCAGAGGAAAAAAGAAAATTGTGACAAAAGCAGGGGAGCTGACAACTCAGTCTGTGTCAGGGGCTGCTGAAACTCGTTCTGAGCTGTTATATTTATGGTTAAGTGAATAGAAAAAGTTAAAAAATATTTAAAAGGTCATGGGGAACCTAACTTGCTTCATTTACCAGTGTTTGACTTAACAAATCTTTGACTGTACTTTAGATTCATATACAAACGATCACACGTCTCCTAAGGTATGGATGTCACACCATATTCACTTCTGTCACTTCTTCATTTTACAGGAATGTCAATTACAGCAAATTTAGTATTATCTACTCTTGTACTAGTTATTTACTAAAGAAAGCAATTATTTTCTATTTGGAAATTGCTCTGGTTTTAAGCAGCATTTGAAACACTGATGTAGCTCCTAGCTGACTGGTTTAGATCCTTTAATTTTGGGACATAAGCCCATAAAACTTCATGCATTGGCAAGCCTCTGCTCTCCTTTCATTCCAAACCTCTCTTCCTCGAGATGAAAACAAAGAAGAAACATTTGCAATTATAATGTTGTAAACCACTATTTGCTTCTTATAGGTTTTCAGCTTTTAGACTGGAACTGAGGATGATGGATTGAAACCTGCCAGCTTGCTAATGAGGCAGCTTTGCCTTAGGGAAGAGAAACCTGGACAAACAGGTACAACTGCAAAAGGAGACGGCTGCAATCAAAGCATCTTCTCTGGGGAGCTGGTAGTCCCGGAGAGGGGGAAAGTACCCAGCTGTGAGCACTTTTTAGCTCTGGATAGTCATTATAGGGCTGCTGTGGGGTCCAGTGAGCTATCTGTGTATCTGCTGGAGCGCTAGCCATGAGTATCATGAACAGGTCCTGCTCAGCAGTTAAAATGTACCATGGTGCTGGAGGATTGCAACATATTTGTAACCTTTTTTCTCAAATTGGGAAGAGTTTTGTGGATATACATAAGGAAGAAAAAAAAACCAAGCAAATAAAAGGGAAGACACTGACAAATGTCGCCATTTAACAAAGACCAGTGTTGATGAAGGTCAGTGAAGCTGATTAGCAGTTAGCCTTTGACTGTGTGAAGAAAGGACTTTAGTGCATTATTCTGCAGAAGTTAGTGTTATATACACTCGCAAAATCCTCAAATCCTCCTTGTGCCACCCAGCTTGCAAGCATAAAGCCAGGAAAAAATGATACTTTTTGCCAGTTGGCTATATAATTTTCAGTGGCCAAAAGCCAACTGGTTGCTAATTGTTATTGCAGTGAAACTGAAAACAAAGCTCTTGGTATGAATACTTGGACTGTTATATTCCCCCTTGAAATTCTTCAGGAAGTGCCACAAACTGCTGCTCACACCCACAGCTCCCAGAAAAGATGAACTGGATGCCTGTATCCATGTGCAGCACTTGGTGTACAGCCTTTGCAAATGCTTTCAAAGGGTTTTTTGCAGCTGAGATGAGCTGGCGGCAAAGAAATTCATTTGTTTTGCCACTTCACATATTTAGAGCATTTTCAAAGAAATTGTGTATGTAGCACCTTGGAGGTCCCAGCAAATGTGTAAGGGGAGAGACCTGGTGAAGGGGTGGAATTGCTTTCAATCAATAAGAGACATAACTCACACCTATCTGCTATCATTTGTGGGAGAAGCTCCCGAGGCAAAGAACAACCTTTTCTTCAGTACCTGTGAAGCAGGCAGCACAGTGGAGTGCTAATCCATGACAGGGAAGGCCAGGCACTGCCATCCTTCAAGCTGACTGAGCAGACATGAGTAGCATCACCTGTGTTCGCCCTCCAAGTCACATCCACCCAGAATAAACAAAGGAGATGCATCTTGGATCATTCTTATCCCACCCTCCCACAACCCACTCCACAGAGCAGCAACACTGAAAAAACCCTGTGTCTTAGGAAATTCAGACCTATTCATAGGCATCTCCATGATCGATTGGTTGGTTTCCATTCAGTTACAGAATTGAAGCCAGATCTGTGCACCAAAGTTTTGTTGCTATTAGTTCCAAATGTGTATTAGTTGTGTCCCCACTAACTGCTTTTTCTGTGCCTACCACACCTCTGATGCGGGTACAAAGATGCAGGGCAGGCTTACGTCCTGAGATCTCCCCTTATTCTGCATGGGATGTTTGCTTCGATTGAAAAAAAAGAATTTGATGATGTGCCTATAATTTCTAGATGTCAATGAGCCCTGTTAAAGCAGTAATTTTAATTGGTTTCCTACTATTTGGATAAATGGATCAGCCTATGGAAGATAGACCAGCCTTATGGCAGATGTGCAATAGCTGCACTTAGGTCAGCTTGGCCAGGGTTCACGTAGCACACAGTACATGTATACAGACCTACCATATAGGAAGGAAGTCCACTTACAGAAAAGCTAACAAAAGCCAATTGATTTGATATTTGTCAGGGTGTGCTATAACTGCGCTGACAAATAACAGCATGCGCTGCATTGACTGTTCTGACTACCTACGCCAAAGCAAAGCTGTAGCATACATGGCATGCATAGGGAGAACATGTATGTGCAGAGATAATTCCTCCTTCAAAGTACATGATACCTGTTACATCGCTTCAAGTGGCAGAAGGAGCACCTTTTTTAATTCAGTCCTGTGGAAAAGATAAGGTATCAAAGGACACATATAACTTCAGTTGCTGCTTGTTAGCAAAAGGGTACCAAGCAAATACACATCTTTCTCAGACTTTTGGCTGCTAATGGTCTTTCTCCAGGGGTGTCACCAGTTGTAATGGAAAGGACAAAGAAAGATAAGGGAACTTGTGAACTACAGTTCAGGGACAGTATGTCAGAGGTGAACCATCAACAGTGGAAATGGTGAACCTTAGAAAAAGAGGCAAAGAAAACCTTGTACATTTGCAAGGAAAGGAAAGATATGAAAAGCAACTGTGGGTGTTTACTCACAATTAATCAGACCTATTTAAAGTCCATCAGAAGAATCTATACTTTTAATTTTAATGGCCAATTTAACTATTTGTTTGGTATATGCTAATGCTCAATATTGTTCTTGCAAACATCAGGCTTATTCCATGATTACACAAAATGTCTATTAAATGTCTTTTATTAAGTTAATAAAAATTGTACTTCGGAATATCTATGTACCAGGTAGACGGATAAATATTTTATCATTAGTGTACTATTCATGAGTTCAACCTTGTGCATATGTAGTTAGCACACAGAATCAAGAACTGGATTCAACTATACTGATCATCTTCTAAAGACAAAGTGAGACACTGTCCTTTCCCTAAGGCAAAACTAAAGCATTAATCAACAAACAGGCAAGTATTTCTGCATGCTGTAATAGTCTTATTGCATGTAAAAGGATGGGTCATGGTAGGTAAGCAGTCTGCACACATTTGCAAGATCAAAGCCTTACTTAAGGCAATTCACAGGTTGTGAAAAACACAGAGATAAAGGGAAAGAAAGGCTGAATACAATAGTGAAAGAAACATAACATGGCACGTTAACATACCAAAGTATTTTGAATGCAAATATGTCGTTGTTCTAGAACCTGTTAATGATACTATTAAACTCCATAGATGTGTCTACCACCATTTGTCCCTCGTTAATCAAAATAACCATATGAAGAGGAATATCTTTAGAAATTTAAAAGATTATCACTGTGCATAAACAAATGACAGAAATGTTTTTCATTCACCAGAAAACTCTGAAAGGCAATTTCTGTCATTGCAGCTATTGTTATTATGGAGAACTCAGAAATGCTTCAGACACTGCCCAGATTCAAATCACACAGGACAGAAAGGTAGGCAGTACTGCTATCCCCAGCTTTCCACCTGATCTTCACGGGTTCACAGAACCCCAGGGAAACCCTGGGGACATTCATTCTCAAGGGTTAAAAAATGCTTCCCAAGCTCAGCAGCCACTATATGCAGAACTCTTGATGCAATTGTATCTTAAGTCATGGTCTGTTTCCAAACTATCTTTAGCTTAGTTTGTACCCCCAGGTTCTCTCTCTGCAATCCCTGCTGTGAGAAACTGGTCACCTAGGTTGTATTGTCAACCTCCAGCACTCAAATATTCATAGATCAAGCGAAAAAATGGATTAATCTATGATTTAAATATAAGTACTTTTAGGATTTTCAGCTGGTCTTCAGACTTCTTCAACTTCAAGTAAAGCACTTTTAGGTTTATCTTGGTGAGCAACAGGACTGGGAGAGTTCATCAATCTAAGCTACAAGCTGCAAATCTGCTGTAGCACTTCAGGTTTTAGTAACTTAGGAAAAATGCCCAATACCATCAGCACCAGAAACACTGCTCCAGACATATGGCAAAATAAACTGTCCTAGATCAGATGTTATACTCAGGAGCAGAGACTTCAAGAGATTTAACCATGTCCATGGAAATGCGTCCGCTAAAGATTTTTTTAGAAATATCCATTTGTATGGAAATTCTCAAGACTTTTTTACTTCTTCCAATACTGCTGGAAACCAAAATTCTTAATATAAGTGGAAAACCAACAAGAAACAGCAGAACAAACTAACCCAGTGTGGAAGTATGAATCCAAATAATTACAGTTTATCTGCAAGATTCATTCAGCTGTAGAACTGATAATATTCCTCAACCGAAAATATCTAACACTTATGTTATATAGTATTTATTTGGAATGGCCTTACAAAGGCTTCTCTATAAAGGAGTTTCATTTGTATTTTACATACATGGTGAGTCAAATAAAAATCATGGTAAAGTGGTGTACTTGAAAGACAGCATTTCTACAGCAGAATTTTAATTGCCTAGTAAGAAACGTATTCAGGTCAGCACACAGTGAAGCAACTTGAATAGTTTAACAGTTACTGAATTCTGCTAATAGCTCCCATTCTAATGCACAGTTAAAATTGTTCACTGCTGTTACTGTTTGTTCACAGGGGACTTGACAGCAGCAACCATGTTTATTATTATACAGGTTTAGGGCGCACCCCAAGCAAGACCTAGAGGGGAAGAGGCAGATGAGGGCTCCCAGGGAGGATCCAGCCCTTGAGAAGCCGCTAAGAACTGTATTTTCTCTAAGCTATAACGCACTTACTTACTTTCAGCCAGTGGTGTCCTGTTAAATGGCTGTAAAGTAGCAGAAGGCACAAGAGCAGCTGACCTTGTAAATTCAGTAAAAAAGAATTCCAACTTTCAGATGGCCACAAAGCTGAAAAGCCACTTTGTGGGGAGATGCTTGTGCCAGGAATTCCTGCAGCATCACAGGGATTCTTCAGCCAGGCTTCGCGGAAGATCTGCCTAAGTCTTATAGAGGACATGTTACACCACAGCCTTAGGGATGTATTTTAAACTCCCATGTTCTGAAGGCCTGGGGAATTGACATACAATCACTCATATCAGCAAAAATGTGCTCCTGAGTTTCAGCTTTCTTTCCTTAAAAAAAGGTATGAATATTCTTCATGACTGAAAAATTGCTTGGCAGTGTGCTCCTGAGCCCTGACTCTGCAGCCTCAACCCCTGTTGTTTCCTATAATGCTCTAAAACTCAGCAGTTTTAGCATAAAACCGGATGGCTTGCTCCAGTTGGACATCACGGTTTGTTTTCTGTCCCCTCCTCAGTGAGGTCCTGCCACTTTCCACACCAAAAGCAGTTAACTGGACAGCAGTATCTGTATTTTCTGCTCTGTTTTGTGGAGATGGGTGGCTGAGAAAGAGAGCGCCAGTTGTTATTGCTTTGTCAGAGACCTTTTCCCTGGTGTAGTTATAATTACCTTGCATAGCTAGCATATAATTACTGTCTGTATAATGCCAAAGTGATTAATGGTTTTTCTTTCCTCGTGAAATAACATTTTACAACTCCTTTTAGAATCTGAAAAGTAAAAATCAGATCTATCTTTCACTGTTCTTCAAACTTGTGTGTGCTCTTCTTGGATTTCTAATCTGAAAAGTATATTTAAATCAATGTCTGGATTTTCAAACTTCCTCTCATCATACCCAGACATAGCTTCAAATGTAGGATATGCTACAAAACTCGTGTTTGCTACAGAAAGGCTGCCTTGGATCTTCAAATTTGCTGCAGATAATGACAGTAATCTCTCACGACAACCCTTTACAAGCCTCTGTTTCCTAATAAATCTTGGTGTACAGACCTTCCTGCAGTGGGTATTGTAGGACTGAGCTTGGAAACATGTCAGGAAATATGTCATCACAGAAGACCAGTCCAAATCCCTTTTAAATCCTATTTCATCCTATTAAAACAACACACATGGGCTGGAAGGAAAGATTCTCAAAAAGGGAAGAGAGGTTGCACGAGGATTTCAACCATATTACAGCTACACAGCAGCGCAACACACTTGTGCGTTAATGTCAAATGCGACAATCAGGCATAGTCTGCCTGGTCTGCCCTAATCAGTGCAGCACTGCAGTCTGCTAAAGCTCGCTTAAGAATGCTGCTGTTAAAGCAGAAGTTTCATCCTTATGTCCACCTTCAGCCATGTGTTTCTGTGGTGGAGAGTCACTGCTCTGATCAACAAGGAATCCTTCTTTCCAGGATGCATTCTGTTGAATAACGAGCTGCTCTCCTGGTAAATCAAAGCAAAGGAAAGAGAGAGAATAAATGGCTGGAGGGGAGTCAGAGCTTCCTATCGAGTGGCACAGGGGCCTCAGACTGGCCGACTTTAAAGAGAGTGTGTACTTTATATCAAAATTGCTGATACTTTCCAGATAGAACACAGATGGCATAAAATAGAATATTTAGTATCACGGCCTAATTTGTCAGAAAAAAACCCAAACAAACAAAGAGAAAAAAAAGCCAGCCAAAAATAAATGTTGAAATGGGTATCCAGGTGGAGGGCAGATCCAGTGTTCAGCACTGCAGAAAGCTTGTTTGCAATCACAAACATATTCCAAAATGGATAGGACAGGAAAAAATCCTCTGTCCTAAAACCTTTTCATTACAAGTCAGGATTTTGATTTAAAAATTCCAAATGAAGTCTCTGTTTGTCAGAGAATTACCTTTTATATTGAAGAACTTTATATACGGGAACACTAAGACTTCAGTCTGATACAGGCATTGTGCTTTCCTAGAGTTGCCACTGAGTCTCAGGTGGATCAAGCAGAAACCTCTGGTCTTTGCATATCGTGATGCCTCACGAGAAGGGGTCACTACAATGAAATGGCACTTGCTTGCCCTGAGGTACAGGATGGAAGACAGAGTCACAGGATTCCTCCACAGAGAGGAGAATAAAAGGGAAGAAAGAAATTACAATTTCAAGGTGGTCTGAAGTTTTCCCATTTTCATCTAAGATACTTCTTTTTTCACTGTTTCTTGACAAAAGAATAAAACTGCTTGTTTGTATAAAATATTGGAAGGTTCCATTTTGTTAATATTCTCAGCAGAGAAACTTCTGTTTCTGTTCTGAAAACCCAGACAAAAATACCCAATAATATTAAAAGAAAGATTCAAACAGCTGTCCCAAATCTGGCATAGTGCAAGGCTTCATTACTCTTTTAACCAAGGAGGGATTAGAATGAAGAACTTACTCAGAAAGAAAAAAATAAAGCAAAACTGATACTTCACAAAGCTACATCTTCACCCTACTATTGATGAATTTAAGCTAGTCCTACATACTGGTTTGCTTGTTTTAGGGCAAAATGGTAACAGAAAGGAAGTGGTCCGGGGCAGTGAGTAGGGCAGGATTTTCCTGTTGTGAGTTCTTAAACCAAAAAGGCATGCTGACCAGTGGGACATGTGCAAGGAGAAAACAGGATTTAAATGCCAAAGGAGGAGGTTTGCCCCATACCATGAGATGGGGAATAGAAAAAATGAGCTATAATTTACAAGGGTACCCTAGATTCGATGGTCACTTATCTGCTTGGTCACACACTTCTGGTGTGACTCAGAACCAGATATTTAAAAGCTTTCAGCACCAGTGTTTAATACATTTTCAGATACTTTTGATCTTACTCTTCTTTCATATCTCCATCTTTTTCCATGGGCTGAGTGGAAGGGAGGTGAGGAAATAAGTTTTTCACTCTCTTTCCTTGATGGGAACAGGTGTGAGGGGATTAAGAAGGTCTTTCACCTCCTCTTCACCCAGTTTGGCTAACAGAATTGTTGCACTTGTAAACTCAAGTGATTACAAACATTCCCACAAGTTCTCGGATCATCTGACAAATTCATCAGGAAATCAAAGGTTTTTTCTAGCTAGGAAGGGAAGTCTTTACATTAAATACTAAAATAGAAGCACTCTGGCTTTCTGCAGCCCTCTCTAACAGATCATTATGCAAAGACAGACAGGGTTCCAAGTTTTCTACAGGCTAAGTCTAACAACTTTTTACTGAAGAAAAGACCAAAGTTCCTGAAACATCTAAATAGATTCTTTCTTACAATAAAATATTTCACATATTTTAAAGTTATTTGAAGTTTTGTGACTTATTTTTTATGTGTAATATGATACAAAGATACAAACCAGATTGTTTCCTTTTTTTTTTCCAAATTAATCATATATATCTCTATTTTTAATTCCTCATAAGAGCCCAAGTCCCTGTAACTTCATGTATCAGGCTCATTCAGCTAAAGATGTTTAGATTTCTCCTTTTTGTGTTGAATTGTAATGGTGTTTTGGTTGTATGTATCAGTGTTTCTAAGTTGGACTATGGGCTTGCAAACATACCACAAATAAAGCAGCTAAATCTGGCAAGTTACTGTGTAAGCATAATTCATAGCACACCATGCATTTATATTGGCCTTGCTTCACCTCTTCAAGCATAATGGGATGCATTTGTCTTGGACTTGCTTGAATTCAAACATATGCTGTAGGAAAGGTGTCAAGTAACACGGTCAAAATAAAAACATAGACAACATGCATTAGTGTACAGCACATGACTAAACACCTCTGAGGTACAGCAGCTCCCATATGAAATTCCATTTGTCAAACTGTTTTTAATCTATCACATTGAATTGTCATTCTGCGTCCACAGACTTCAGCATGTTCTAACTTCACTGAGTGACTTAAAGTAGGACCAGATAGCATGACTGCAGTGCCGTTAGCACATAATGTGTCAAGTACTATTTCAGCTGACAAGGTGTATCCAGCCTAAACAGAGTTTTCGCTTGTTGATACTCCCCCTTGCTCAGTGGGACCCTAATCCCAAACTACATCTTCTATCTTGATAATAACACAAATATGCCTGAACAGAAACAATCCCCACAAGATAACAGGCACACTAATAATATTCCACATGACCACACAAGGTGGTGTCATTTAATAAAGAATTGATTTATAATATAAACTTCTATTTTTTGCTATGGAAATCTGAAAGGCAATTTATACTGTTTCCTATCAGCACCTGGTTTAGCATAGTCATGATGTCCTGCTTGCTCTTCTGTTCATTAGTTACAACATTGGGAAAGCGCTTTTAACTCCGCGCATGAATTTCTAACTCCCCACCTTCTTGATTCCATATGAAATGTCGCTCTGATCTCTCAGGCTTCTGAGATTTCAGGCCTGTGAAGAATCTCACTTTAGCAGCTGCCCCATAAAATGACATATACAAGCAAATTAGTAGAGACTTGAATCTTTCCCTACTTACTCATGAAAATAAGGGAGTACATCCAGGCAGACTGACATACTGCCATCAACCCAGTTGTTTCTCACCACCACCGTAACAGAGTCAAAGGAACTGTACATAAACATACCTATGGGCATTGTAGGGCAAATCTAGCAGGATAAACCACTTTCATGGTTGCTAGACTTTCTGTTGAAGTAGACTTGTGGGTGAGTTTGTGCTTCTTCTATGGTACCAATAACTCCTTTTTATGTCCTATTGAAGAGGTTTGTGCTGAACAGCGTTTCAGATGTCCAGAAGTTCCCATAGCCCTCTAAAAGGCTACTGCAGGAAAAACTCACGCAGATACAGGCTCCTTCTTCCTGAAATGCTCATGTAGCCAGTGTGAGCAGTGGCTGACCCAAGGCTCTTTTTCCCTCCTGCTCTGAGGTCAGAAGCTAACTCACGGTGGACAGAACTGTGAGAGCTCACAGTGTCAATTAACACAGAGTCAAACACTCAAGTTCATAGCCCTTGCATGGTAATCTAATGAGTAGGAGCAAAGAAAGTACCTTAGCTCATACTTAACTAGAAACTGTTAAGGAACCACTTAAAATTACCCCTTCTAATTTCCTAGCAAGAACGTAGCTAGAAAGTATTAACAGACAGTGTCTGCCCGTGACTGCAGACTCTTGACAGTTTATAGAATTCTTTATTTTTTTCCTAGGCAGCAGCTCCATTCTGCCAGCATCCTTCTCATTTTCTTCCAGGTTTTGGAAAAAAGTCTTTCCTTCTAGCTCTAGTGACAATTTTGCCAGCAAGTCAGCGCTGGTAAGAAGGTGTCTGACTTCAATATTTCCTACCAGAAACAGCACTTCTAGATTTACAAGACCCCAAAGGAGAAAAATCAGGCCTGCAATAAAGCAAAATCTGCATTTAACCAGATCAGCCTCTCCTGCAGACAGTCTATAAGCAGAATTGTGAAGTTTCATGTGCTGACTATGGGATTCACCACGTTGGCTTCTCCCTGAGGTCCCTCACATTAGGGCTCTATCCATGCAGTGCGCTGGCCCCCTATTTCCCCTCTCAGATGCATTGAACAGAGGAGACCAGAAATCTGCTAATGAGCAGTAACTGGCACAGGGTGCTAGAATGAGAAAGCTGGGGCCAGTTCGACTGCCAGGGGCCCAGTGTTCAAAGGAGCCATGGATGAGACACATTTCTCAGCTCCAGCCATGTACTATATCTGGTCCTCAGCACCTGCCCAAATAAAATTCCTTTCTGTGATGCTATTTGTAGGTCCATTCTAGCACCACAGCACAGATTGTTTGACTGGAAATAGAGGATTCACACATCTGATTCATATATAAACACTGAAAACCATGGCAGGGGCTACCTACAGCTGTTTGTATCACTGAGACTATTCTGATGTGAAAATAACTTACATCCGAGAGCACTATGGTAAATGACTACTTGAGTCTTTTTGGGCTCCAAAGCCTGAATTCACTATTTCTGAGACCCATATGCTGACTGGAACCAAAGTACTGGCCCTTACACAGCAACCAGGTCCATTAACAAGGCAAGATGGGGTTTTGCTTTCTGCTCCATCCTTGGCATCATGACTTTTCTTCATCTCAGTTCGTTGAATAAAGACTTCCAAAACTTTTACTTCTCATAAGCATGAGGATTTTTTCTCCATTACAGCTACAAAGACCTTTAATTTTAATGAGTTATATGTTGTGGCAGCAACTTGAAGCTAATAAATTAGAGGAAGGAGGTTAGCACCTTCCATAAGTTGCAGTGTACCCAATTATACTAACTGGCTGGGTAGCAAACAGTGAATTATTCCAATGGAACATAAACCAATGCAATTGTTTTCCTGCAATTTTTATACCAAATATCAGGTTTGGGGGTTTTTTTGTTTAGAGAAAAACAACACATATTTCTTCTTCCCTTTATCATAGTTTCCTGTCAGGGAGAAGCTTGATCTCTGCCTGATTAGTTTGTTGCATTCACTGGAAAGAAGTGCACACATTGTTTATCGGTGGATTAAGCTGTCTTTGTTTCCTCACTGGTTTTCTCCTTTGACCTACCTTCAGGAAAGAAACTTGCACAAGGGCTTTCTCATGGATGCATCAGCAGCATTATCTTTCATTGTGGATAAGTTTCTACAACCTCTGAGCTGATACATCTCGGACTAGCTGACATTTTGGGCTCATCTACATTCTGAATCCCACAGAGACAACCTAGCACATGACAGGAGAGAAAAGGTCTTCCTGAGAGCACAGATCCAGAGCTTCCTTGCGCAGGTAGGGTGCAGTGACACCACCCAGGGTGCCAGGGATTTTGCTGCTCAGTTTTCTCAGTGAGCGCATATAGGTTCTTTTTTTATGGTTGGAGTTTTTGGGGTTTTTTCCATGCTGTTAATCCATACTACACAGTTTTAAAATAATAATAATATTAATGGTTGAGACCTGGCTTTTCACGGAGGGTCTTTGCTCCACCTCTGGGCACGGCTGGGCAATCACTGTACATAAAACATAGCTTACAGCAGTTCTGAATTTTTACAGTAAGTATTTGAACCAGAGCAGCTTTATGATGCCTGATTTTTAATGATGGAGGTCCCCAGCAAAGACAGTGAAGGAAGACAAATTAATTCACCAGCACTAATTTGTACTTGGATAACATTTGGAGTAAAATTTTAAAGATAAGCCATCAAAGGACAGGGGTAAAAGGAGTCTTTCAGTCTTTCAGTTCGCCCTCTTTCAGGGGCATGGATTAAAAGGATATGACTGTTGTAGTGGAAAGACTTCCCGCATTTCTCACTCCAGCAGCTTGTAAAAATAGTGAACTGGGGTTTATTTTATTTTATTTCATTTTATTTTATTTATTGCCTTATTTTCACAGACTTTGCTGAGCACAGAGCCTTTAAGTGTTCCAGCAGTATGTGATCACTCTAAGAGGCCAAGGACTGCGGCCCTTTAGGAGTCCCAGTGATGCACTTTGGCATCCCCAAACAGCCCCAAAACATGGCATCTAGCCATGTACCCCTCAAAGCAGAAAGGCCTGATGTGAGAAACGACTCCAGCTCCAGGAACTCATGGACCGTGCTTGACCCCATCTTGGGACCATGCAGTGCCATGACCTGAGAAGAACTCTGCAACAACCTGAATTTAGGGCAATGTCTCTCCAACATGGAGCAGGACATTTCCCTACTGCCACTAGCACCACTCTCACCCCTAAGTGCAACACTCTCCCCTAGTGCGGTGGGACTGAGCTCCAGCAGAGCATGTGAAATCGAGATCTGCAGTTCAGATCCAGGAGCAGAATGTTATCTTTAATTTATAAAGCATATACACAAAAGGAATCCTAAGTCTGATTTTACTTTTTGTGCATATATTATTTTCCTAGTATTGACATAGGCTTATACATATCATTTCATTTGGTTGGGTTCTTTTAATTTTAACAATTCTCTTCAGCTCCTACTCAACAGCACCCTTCCTGGCTCTTTCTTTTTCTTAGTAAATTCAAATGTGTGTGCACATGATCTTGCAGATACACGCACACACACAGGGCCTCTGTTCAACATTCCTGTGTTGCATTGAGTTTCCCAAGCTGTGCATTTCCTATTGCCTGTCTCCAGGTTCTCAAGAGCTGGACCTCTGTCTTTCTATTTACATTAAAGTTACTTCTAAACACTATTTCCTCCACCATATGAGAACTGAGTTATTTCTGATTATATTCTCTGCAGCATTAGGAACATTGGGTGAGAAGGGACTTCGGGGATGATAGCAGCAGTCATTACTGCTACCTGCATCACACAACCACTTTCAGAAACTCATATCTCATCCTTAGGCTCTGCTGGTTACCAGAGAACTTAAAAAATTGCAATTAGCTGAATAATTTTTAAGAGGGAAAACCACTTTATGTCTTTTAAAATCTTTATTAGTAAAGCAAAAACCTCATTTATTTTCACTCCCTTCTTCCATGTTGCACCATGTCCAAAATATAGGAGATATTGGATCTACCTGACAGATGTTTGAACACTGAGGTTAGGCAAGCCAAGTACATTACTAAGAAATGTAGTTTTGTACATGATATTATAAACAATAGTGGAAAATGTCATTATGCCTAGCAAACAAACTAGAAACAGAAACAAAATACTCTATGCTTTATAAAATATGGTAAATTGTGGGTTATGCCATTTCCTGTTTTCCTTCAGTGAATTGGCTAAGAAGTATAATCTGGATACTTTTATTACTGCAGTTACGGTACATGGCATACTGTTAAACAAGATCCCACTGTGACTGACGTGTGTCCTGCAAGACATCTAGTGACAAGGAGGTTGATCAATGCCATCTGCTTCCAGGACTGGAGAACTCCTGGTCTGACAGCTAAAGAATGCAACACAGACACAAAGAAATGCAGTTCAGCCACAGGACTGAGTGGTCAATGACATAAGGACAACTTGTGAAAGAAAGAGCCTTCAAGGGACAGAGCTTCAGGGGTGGAACTTGGCAGGCAGAAGCTGGGAGAAAGCTTCAAGGGTAGGAATGACTAAGAAAAAAAGTTAAAAAGCCAGTTGTGGGAAACTGAGACACAGGAATCAATCATGGAGTGTGATCAGAAGTCTACGGCTTGAGAGACTCCAGAAAGAGGCAGAGAGGCTTTACCAGCTTGTTTGTGCAAAAGTTGGAAGAAATGTCTGCCATTCTGAGCCAGTGTCACTTTCCATCTGTTGTGTATTCTGGATGGTTGAAAACCCCTTGAAGTCTTCCAGTGTTTCACAGGAAAAGATTCTGGGATTTTCCTTGGGAGTGCCAGAGGGGGAGGGGTCCTTTTTCATTTAGCATTTTTAGTATTCAAATTAGAAGACTTTCAGCATCCTGGGGTGAGACTCAAAAGCCTTTCCCTAGGCAGCCTGGGAGCATATCAGAAATCAATGGCATGGAGGATGGAAAAAGTTTCAAAAATGTGAGACTGGCAGGAAATACTGGCACATTTCTGTTTGATATTTGCTTTCTTGGCATGCAGTGACTCTTCTAGCGCCAGTGGAAAATCCTTTAGTGCCAAGCCACTCTCAGATAAATCTGCACACAAAATACACATTGAATTGGCATGTAGCTTTTGAGATTAAGGTTTAAGCCTTGCCAAAATATGTATTTTTGGATTCCAGCATCTCTCTTAAGTAAATTAGGCAACTTCATAATACGAAAATGCTATACATGACTGATTTGATTTTGATGCATCTGAGCTCAGCCAAACCAAATGAATGGGAAGAGTGAGAACACCTGACACAAAGGAAAACCAACCAACTAGGACTGAATTTTGTGCCCATTATTGTACAGATATTGAGAAAATCATAGCCTACGCAACCTAAACCTAATCTCTGGGGATGATTGAGTTCTATTGCAAGAGTGGAAGTGATCTTCATGTGAGAGGAGAATACGGAGAGGTTGAGAACACATGAGCAGAACTTGCATTTATTCTTGCTGATGAGTTTTAAAGCCCCTTAACCCTCCTTATTAAATCCATACTTGCCCTATAGCTTGACCAAAACCGCAGACTTTAAAGTTCAGCCTTCAATGGGACAGTCTATAATCCTGAAAGGAAAAACAAAACCAAACTTAGATTATTCCAGAGTTCATCATGAGTTTTCACTCAGCTCGCTGGCAGTCCTGTCCCTCAGCTGGTCAGAGACTGAGCGCAGGGCTGCTGCTGTCTCTCTCACCGCTGAAGCATTGATGAGGGAGTATCTCAGATCAGCAGCGCTCCCTGCAGCAGGCTGGGAGCAATTCCTGAAGCTCCAGGTCATGTAGAGATCGAATGCAACTGCATTTCTATATAGTAAAAATGTTAATCTATAGGATAGTTCTGAACAGCACAAAAAGATGGCATGGACAGAGGCGTGGTATATGCATCGTATAAGTAGGGCTGTGGTGGTTGAATCAGGAGATCTAGTGAAGATCAAGAGCCAAAGTCAGGTAGCACAAAGAAAGGTTACAGAGCAAGACAGTTCTGGATGTTAAACCCTTGGACTGGCTCTTTTGCCCATTTCTTACTTATTTCTTCTTTCTTTTTCATCAGGATTATGCAGAATGTTTCTCAGGAAGGAAAGGTCCTTTTCCTCACAACTTTCCAAAACATTATACCTTCTGATAGAGTGCCTCTCTGGTGTCAGTGGTACAATGAGAACCCTTCACCCCCTTTGGGAAGCTGGAGAATATCTGCTTTTGGTATGCCACTGGGTCAGCTGGAATTCCTGAAATTACACTCTTTTTGAGTGTATATGAAAACAATATTGTCAATTGCAAAGAAATGAAAGGTATGAGAACAGAGATTAACCCAAGTAATCCTGCTGCTCTTTTGTTTACAGAGCGTTCAAATAGACTGCTTTTAAAAGGTGAGGACACATAAACTCAGCATGAATACGAGTTACCTGTATTCCATAATCCCATTATTATACCTCATGATAAAGCAATTACTTAAAACATGTCTTGCTCTAAAACAGTCCTTTTTGGCAGCAGTAGAACAAGAATCTTAAACTTCATCTGTGTTAGCTAAAACTAAGCTTAACTTTGTTAAAAACTGTAGGTAAGTAAAGAGTAAGGTAATAGAATAATATTAACTTTTAACAAAATATGATAGACAGTCTGCTCGATAAGATGCAACAAACCTTGTTTATGCAATTTCGCCCTTCTACTGTTTTTTCTTTGGCTTCAAAGCAGTTATGTCAAATTCATACAGAGAATCCTAACGCAAAGTCTCCTGCACAGTACTTCTAGGTCTAACCAAGTCGCTGTCAGCATCAGACTCTGGGTTATTCTGACTGTCCCACTGTAAAATGGCTTGAAATCATGGATTTATGAAAAGAGGAACATCAGCTGTCATTCCAGCATTCCAGCATTTGTCTAAGTTGCTTTTATCCTGTCAATGAAAATAGGTTGCTATTAGCAAAGAAGGAATTCAAAGGAATTGCTCGAAGCCTGTTCCTTAGATACACAATTTATGGTATTCAGATAAATTCACCAAAAATGTGTTGTGAAAAAAAAGGTTGGTTTTTATTTCAGATCAAATATCTCATTATTTAAAATACTGTCAGGTTGTCTTTCATCTTCAGAGCTGGCACACATAGAAAACAGGTTGCAAATAAAAGAAGTTTTCAAAACGCCATCCTGATTATGCATTCACAAGTTTGCTACTTGAGGCTCAGCTAGATGACAAATATCATGAGTCCACGACATGGTTTAGCTGCTGTGGTCTGAGAGGGCGGACAACAGCCTTTTCTACATGCATTGCAGAAACAGCCGTTGCAAAAAGCATACTCAATGACAATGACAATTCCTAACCTGTCAATTTTGATTTATGTTAATTTCTTTTGGTGATTGATAAAATACGTTGAGGGCTGGCATCAAGCTACTAGCTTTCTATCACACCACTTATTTCACAGGTTATATGTTGACATGTTCTGTAATTTCTCCCCTATTTCCCCATACTTCAGCAGTGACTGCAGTATATGACCATCTAGCTCTAGGAACCTAGAAAAATTATTGCAATAGATGGTTATATTTTGCCCATGCAGGAACTTCTTCAAAGCTGCGAGATGTTCCCCAGTATGCACCTTTCCAATATTAATGACGTGTTGAGCAATAAAAGGAATGCACATCAAGTTGTAACTGATGACAGACAATGATTTACTTCCACTGATTTGACCAGTTTGTTTCTCTCTGGAAAATTTTTAGTGTATATTTTCATTAGCATGGCATTCTGAGAAGAACAGGGAAATTGAGACTATTTAATGTCTCTTGAAGGAATGCTTTCAACTGCTGAGAATAGAGAGGAAAAGCCATGGAAGTAATTTACTACTGAATTTCTTCATAATTACAGGGTTACTACACATGCAAAAACAATGAGTCTTCTTTTGAAATTTTACATGGGTGAAAGGTGAACACCAAGCTGAACTGAATCACTTGTTTATTCTGATGATGATGACAAGGTTGAATATATAATACACAAGAGAAGCCAAGAGACATGTTGACATAAATGAAAATTAACATACCCTTAATTGCAGAAAAGCCTAAAATGATTCAGAAGTAGCTTCTGCAGGTTCGGATAGCATTAGTAAAAATTGATGAAAAATCAATACAACTTTCATTATCCCTGTATTTATTAATGCCCATATATCTTGTTTTCATATTAGTGTTCATAATGATAGCGTATTGTTTATCTTGGAAAGCTGGCAATAAGTTACATAGTAGTTTGTTAAGTAGTTTTATAATACACAACAAATTAAGCTGAGCTAGTGTTTGCTGGTATAGGAATAAGGTATTTGGAGAGTTTTTGAAGAAGCCAATACAACTGACTTCTTAGTCCACTGATGCTGTTTACCTCATGCAGATAGGACAATTTCAGCTGAAAGTAGAATCTCATTGTCAAAGAGATGGTGAATGAACCATCATGACCAGTTCAGTGTCCTGCACAGACCAAACAGTGTCATGGAAGATGCCCACATATGGGCTTCTTTACAAATGTAAAGATGTTATTGATAGGACTTCCTCTTCTGAAGAATGAGAATCATAAATCTTTGTGAGCACATGACACACCGTTGTTTAATAGCAACATTTTTTCTAGGTTTTTAGAGACAAAATATTATCTTCAGCCCACCTGATTCACTGTAATTTTCATCACTTCACTTCCTCTCTTAGCACTCTAGGACTCTGTACACTTTCTCTTGTCCAAACACCTCAGCTAAAGATACCCTACATATTTGCCTACAAATAAATGTGAAGGACAGAAGAATGTAGCTATTGTCTTAATCAGATGGACACACCACTAAAGCATTGGTTGAAAAGCTGCTTCTATGCAGCTAAATAAAACGGGGCAACAGGGTAAACTCAAGCACTACGCCGCTGTTACCCATGCCAGTTAATTGTTAACATGCTGAACGGCATGGCTGTGCTAGAAACCTTCTCCAGCACAGTGTGAGGGATAGACAGGACTCTTCCTAGCAGGTATTATGGACAAAACACACCAGGTTCCCTCCATCTCTCATACTCCCCAAGGCTATCACAGCAGACTTTGCCTCTTACCCACTCTTCATGCCACTCTGTGGGCATGCAACACATATTCTCAGCTTTACGCTACAGAGGTACTTCTCTAATGGCTGCAGCGTATGATTTCAGATACTGTGAACTGAAAAAAAGCACTATTCATTCCACTATGAAGCAGAATATCTGATCTTGCATGGGGTATTATCATTTAAATATGCCTGCCCACTAAGGAATGTTCAAGTAAACTACAACCACCTTGATTACTCCCATCCTCTGACTGCAGTTCATATCCCATCACTCTGATATTTTGAAGGCACTAGATACAAGTCTCTAAAAATACTATGAGTCAGCAAACTCTTCTGCTTCCTCTGGAAAGAAAATCTAGATTTGCAGTTCTGCAAACAAGAATAGTGCCTGGCTGTGGGTCTAAAGTATATGCTGAATTCATATAGCGACTTTTTCAGGACATAAGTGGATTAAGCTTTGCTTGGTTGGTTTTGATTTGATAAAGCAGATTCAAGCATAATATGATAGAAAAGAAGCCTGTTTATTAGTGTTCAGATAGGTTTACACTGTAAGTGTTTTCCTTTTGGGGATGAAGCAGCAGGTTTTACCAGCTTATACTTACTATATAAGACTTATAATGTAAGTCTCTGTAATACAAGTCTCCATATTGCCAACCGAGAGACGTCTCTGAAAGTCTCCATAGAGATTCTGTGCGCCTGAATTAATCCCACTGACTCTTTAATGATTGTCAGTGAAGAGTTATTAATGACACTAGAGAACAAGGAAATTCAATGAGTGCTTCAGAGTGACAATGAGAGCTTGTAGCCAAACCTAGTATTAAATCCAGACCTCTAGGAGCCAAATGAGTACCGTACAAGATCTTCCTTCTTCATCAGCATGAAGACCAGAATCTTGATTAAAAGGTAATTTAGGCAGACCTATAATGATAATTAGGGGTAAGAATACGTCTTGAGACCACTTTCCACCTGATCAACTCAGCTGAAGGTTTGATCTTTAGAGATGAGAACTCATCAGCATTACTGAATAGTAAATAACACTGTTTGAGGCTGAATAAGGGTACCTGTTCTGAATTAGTGAATTAGCGCTTCATTCTAGATAAGATGTAATGGCAGCATGTCCAGTTTGCCGTGGCATACAAAACCGCCTTCTTTCACCTCTAATTTTAAAAAGTCAATTATCTCCTTTAACAAGATGCGCTTTTTTTGACAAGGGCAAACAATAGCGATGATGGACATCCCCTTTCCACTTACAGGGGTTTTTTGCAATTTACATATATAACATTTTTCATAGCATTAACAGTATTCAGAAATATGCTGAAAAGGTAATTGAAGCAAGTCTAGATCTGTCTCTCTTGTAAACATACGGATGGCAAACACACATAGGATGATTATCAGATAGCTTAAGTGGCTTCTATCATAATGGCATTTAAGCTTTATTTCATGTGCTCTGAGGTTATTTTTAAAAATCTGTTGTCTAAGAAGACAAATGACTTCTTGGGAGTTTTTCAGCCATTTGATTAAGAATTAATCATCACCCCCAAAAGCCCTGCAGCTCTTCTAGCAGAAAACTTGAAGGCCAAGATGTTATAAATATCAGGAATAATATTGCAATGATAGGATTTAAAGTGTATTTATTTGTTTGCTTCTTAGGATTCACAGTCCCTAAAATACAGTTATTTAAGACTAGAATAGGAACGCATTTAAGTAGAAGCTCAACAGGCAAAGAACTCAATTCCCTTTTCATTCAAAATATGTTTGTTTTTCATTTTGTGACGGGATGTAAGAAATGAAGCCTGAAGCAAAAAGATTAAAACATCCAACTATAACAAAAATGTCACCTTTCTCAATATATTGTTTCCTGTTTCTTCTGACCCCGATATTCCTTTCTCACAGCAGTATCTGTTTCTGTGCACAGATATCTGGGCCAGAGGGTGATTTCTCAGCTATGGAAAAAAAAAAATGGTATAGAGTTTAAGTACATTCCTGTTTGCAATCTACCTTACTTACCTATATATACCCATAACCACTGGTCCTGCAATTGGATGGTCAAACAGAGTGCAAAGAAATCCCTTTTTCCAGAAAACTCAGCCTAGCAGTAATTGTGGGTTTGCAGGAATAACTCTGTCACACGAATTGACCTAATCAGAGCCTAAAGCAAAGAGCAAACATTCTTTTTGCCTAAACACCTCCCTCTCCTCCAGCTATCCTACACACACCCTTGCACAACTCAGAAGCAATAATATGTCCTCCCAAAGGCAAATGCTATTAATGCATTAAAAAAAAGGAACCAGGACAGTATGACTGTACTGACTCACAATTGTAAGTGTTGTGTTCACAACATGATAAGGTAAAGACAGAAAAGGTAAAACCAGAAGGAGATCCTGGGCAGTGCTATAGTAGGAGGCTGAAAGGGTTTTTGGAAATAGGAAATTCATGTAAGGTTTCAAAGAGTTCATAATTACAGTGAAGTTGTTAAAATACAAAAACAACAATGGTACCTAAACTGGTAATGCCATGAGCAATTTTGATAGCAATTTTTGCGTTATGACCTTAGTTATTTAAAGCAAGCTACATGCCCTTCTCAAGATGTAAATCAGATGATGAAAACACAAGATAAAATTCTTTTTTTCGTATTAGTCTGTTCATATTTTTAACAACAGGCTTTCTGCTAAGCTTGCCATTTGTCTCACTACATGTGAATAACAAGATTAAAACTTCAAGGACTCTATCCTCAGCCAGTATATATTTGTGTACAAGAGTTGAGGCTTTGGCCTAAGCTGTTCAAAAGCCCATTTGTGTTTTAAAAATTCAAACAATTTCAATATTTTAATATTCCCCCTCGGGTTATTGAGAAAAATCAGATTTAATACCCACCAACCATCTGATTTATATAAATATCTTATAAACTTTAATAGTGGTGCCTTTGCGCACTTAAGAGCCTCATGGGATATGAGAACAGGGAAAAGTTGCACGGAAAGTCAGTGGGAAAAGATCTGGTTTCTTAGTTATAAAGCAATAAAGGGCATGCATTTAAAATTACATATTTTAATATTTCACGTAACCGATACTGGATGCTGCAGAAAATGAGTACATTGGTTCAGAACTTTGCATGTGCTTGTGGATGGTAACAAATCCAGGTGTGGGGCCCTGCCGTGTGCTCAGCCGCTGTGTGGTCAAGCATACACACTGAGGACTGAGGAAAAATCACCCTTCTGAAGCCTAACTCCATGACAGCTCATGCTTTGTGTATTTTTCATATCTCTCATCTGCAGGATTTACCACCAAGGAAGGTAGCTGGACTGTTGGTCAGATTGATGTCAGTGATTTGCTCTATGGAACTGGAAAGACAGAATTCACTTGAGTTTATCATCTGATCTGAACAAAATTCTTCCCTGCAGAGAGGGTAAATATGAAGTTAATGTACTGTACTAGTTCCAGCCAAAACTTCAAAATAAGCTGCAGTTTAGGGAACAGAATGAGGGAAGCCATGAAGATGGAGGCACAAGGAAGCTGACTGGGACAAGGTAAAAGCATGCCAGGCAGACCTCACCAGCAGCCATCCTGCACAAATCCCTAAGAATGTGCTCACTCCTTGTGTTCCCTTGGAGTCAGATAGGAGAGCCAGATCATGCCTGAGGGGCTTTTGGCCAAGCTCCAGGAGAGCCCATGCAATGGGCTGGGTGTGCAGAGAGAGGACAATGATGAGCTGACACAAGGGTTTCCTGCTGGGGAGAGCGACACAGTGGGGACTGAGGAAGGAGCTGAAACCCATACCATTATCTGCCATCATCTTTTACTGTATTATTTCACTTTATCATAGAAGGCATTTTTTCTGGGATAGACCCTGCCATTTCATGCTTTATGAACTGAGGGATGAACGCAGTGTCCTGCACTGAAAGTTGCCACTGACCCAAGAATGAAAAAGCAAATAGCTGCAAAATGCCGACAGCCATAAGACGTGACAGGAGTCAAATCCCACAGCTCTGGTTCAATCAGTGCAA
The DNA here is from genome assembly GCA_009867235.2 of Psittacus erithacus. Taxonomy (NCBI): domain Eukaryota; kingdom Metazoa; phylum Chordata; class Aves; order Psittaciformes; family Psittacidae; genus Psittacus; species Psittacus erithacus. The sequence continues at coordinate 113,574 of WYDI02145332.1, forward strand.
ACCCCTGGCTATGTTCAGACCGACACTGTGCTGTGATGTCACTTTGGAAACTAAATGAATTTAAAGAAAGCCAAAAGAAACCAACTCTTATCACAGAGCAAGCGTATCCTCAGACGGCTCTGTAGTGATACAGCTAAGCCAGAGCCCTGACACAGGAATAACTGGCTAAGCTTTCCCGTGATGACAAGCCCTCAGCTTGATGCTCCCTCTGGAGCTCTCATGGCTGGAGAGGCAAGGAGATTCAGGGAGGGGAGGCCCATGGAAAGGCAGGAACGAGGGGCTGCCTCTGCACTGTGTCCTCCATCTCCTTCCACTCATCTCTATGAATGCCATTGTAACAGCCAGGGCCTGTTAGTGCTGTTCAGCAAGAGGGAACAGCCCCTGAGTCCTCCAGCTCCAAGTGCACCTTCAATTGCAGCATATCCAAAGCAGGGGGGAAGCTGTAGTAACCACAGCGGTAGCTGCAGCTATGAGGAGGAGGGAATCACAGAGCCATCAAAAATGAAAAGGAGCTTAAAAAGCCATTTAATTCACCCTCTTCTCCCCCTTTCAAAGGCAGGATCAAATTAAAATCTACTCATGATAGATGCTTACCTCACTGTCCTTAAGGAGTTTCTAATCATGGACAGCCCACAGTTCCCTCAGTCATTTATTTCTGTCTTCAGTCTTTACCATTAGACATTTTTCTTCACAATATCCCACCTAAATTAGGCAATTTGAGCTCATCGCTTCTGATTTTATGCACCACAGACAGAGGAGTACTTTTTCCCTTCCTCACTGAGGAACCTTTGATGAGAGGCCTCAGGGACATCTTCCAGAAGGCTCCTCCACTTGAGACAGGGAACATCAGGCAGATGGTTAATGACTTACACAGAAAGCTTATGTATTAGTCCACTGCATTCAAGTTCATACATGTAACAGATATAACATCAGGATAATCCATCAGGCAGAAAGCCATCTACTCATACTTGGATACTAAGAATGGTCTTGATGGTGAAATTGAGCAAATGGTAAAAATTAAAATAATACAATCAATTTATTGAACATTATGCTACAGATCTGACCTTAATCTACTTTATAAAGTTTCTGTATTTGTTGTCAGTGGAATAGTGTTGTATGATCTTTAACTTCTTAACCCAAGTAGTAATGTATATTTTTTTAAACAGATATATTTATCAATTTCATCCTCAACAGCAGTGAGTATTGAATCAAGAGAATCTGTTTCCATCTGAAAAGCATACCTGGGCATTATCATCACGACTCATCTATCTCAGCTCATCCCCAGATAATATGGAAACTTTATTAACAGCCATCTGTGAAGAAACACAGCAAAACATCTACAACATTTTCCATTCTTTCCTAATTTTTTTATTCATGTTTTAGTAGACTTCTTTCTTGGGAACTTTCAACCTTCTCTTTTATTTAACTCTTCTTATAAATGTTCCAGATGTATGAAGAAATGACATGAGAAAGCCTAAAGTAGTATGCATTTTCCCAGACTAACAGCTAAAAAGACGGGATGGCAATGCTTAGTTCTAATAAACCGTTGCTCCATGTCCATTTTTGTATAAGCCACTTTTGCTAGAGCCAGGCATGAAGATGGAAGAACTAAGAGGTGATTAGCACATTGGCCAAACCTTTTGAGTGTTTGAGAGTCCCATAAGAATGTTTTATTGATGGAAAATGTCTAGATGATTCTCAAAAGCAGACAAAACATTAATTTGCTATAGGAGCTCAGATGTGGCTATGTACACATCTAGATTCATCCCCGCTAACTGAATCATCAAACTGAGGTTTCCTATACAGACACTAGAGAAATATAGGACCCTCCAGAGAGCAGCATGAAAATCACTCACTAATTGCCCATTGGCTTAATTGAGGAATTAAAGGCAATTTTATTCATAACTTTGTCACTTCAGCTAAGGCAAAGCTCTAATTATGTGGACCTAAGAGAGGAATTTAAGGAATATGATCTCCTACAAACACAATTGAGCCCCTTAGTCTACATACTGTGATACCAACAATCCTTTCCTGCATACCTTGTTTTAACTCCTGGTCACAGTATTGACTCAAACTGCAGCTTGCCAGTTCCACTGATCTCTCTACTCCATTGTATTTATGATACAATACAATAATCTAGCACTTTTCTTCAAAAGTAGTGTTGCCATTTTGAGCAGAAAAACAATTCTGAAACCGAGGAAAATAAACCATTTTAAAGAAAATTTCCCTCTTTCAGGAAGGAAATGGAGAGAAGAAATGCGGACATGCCATTTATGTAAGCAACAAAGCGCTTTTTAATAGGTTGTAGACAGATATAGTTGGGCCTGACAACCCACCTTCAAAACCTCGGACTGATTTAGTACAAGCAGGAGATCTGTAAGGGAACATGGAGTTTCCCACAACAAGGTCACCTCAGTAGTGCTCCATGTTGGTGGCAACCCAAAGTCATTGCCACCTGGCAACCCATTCAGCAGCCTGTGTAAAGTAAGTGGATGTTTCCTATTGCAAGGTGGCTGCAGCGGGGAAATCTCCATTATAATTAGCAGTAGTTGTCAGCTACATCAGCAAGGCCTTGGATGATTCCATGAGAGCTAAACAGGGATGGGAAGAACACCTTCAGAGGGCAGTTGTAGATAGATCACTTGCACAGAGATGGCTCGGCTGTGCTAACCTTACAATAGACTAACCATTAATGCCTGCACAATTTATATGCAAATGCAAAATTAGAGCTATTACTGTTTATTTCCATTTATAGCATTTGTTTCTCCGCACCCTGAGTACCTGCATGGCATTTTTACCAAAAAAAGGAAACATCAGCTTCATGAAGAAATCGTCATTTCATGTATTCCTACCACATGAGAGCAAAAAAGACCAAATTCAATCAGCTGTCCTAAAGGAAATATAACACAGACTCACAAATCTGACAGGGAATTTGGTTTGTAAAAGCATAACCAAGAAAATACAAGTTGCATTGTTTTTTTAGCTAGAATATTGCGTTCTGTTGTTGAGCCGGCTGCAGTCGGACACTGCTTGGACAGCAGATGGTGTCCTACAGTAACACTAAGCTGCAGTGCTCAAATAAGAATCTTAAACCAGCCTTTAAAATACTCTCTAATTTCCATTTAATTACTTTAATTGGCTTTGTTGACTACAGAATAAAAATGACTGATCTGTTTAAACACTAGGCTGAATTAAAAAGTTTAGTGTGCCAAAAAACTGTGACTTTAAAACCTAGGTCCCATTTCTGAGAGCATTATCCAGTATTTAAAGGAACTTTTGATACATGTGATCACACCAGTTAGTTGTCTGAGTGGTCCTTTTCAAAGGCACCATGGCAAATAAGTGCTAAGAGTCACTCTGGAGGTCAGGGGAGTCTGATGCATCATGCTTAACACTGCCTTTGAAAATTTTCTCCTTACAGTATGCATTGTTTGAAGGTAATAATGAGAAATCTAAACTTGTAGTTGTTCTGGTAAAGGCAATGGAAAGACTTATGAGCTTACATGGGAAAGGACCCTTTTTATTCTTCTGTGTTTTATAGCATCTTGTGCAGTGGGCATCTGCTCCCCATTGGAGCTCTCAGATACCAACTTAGTACAGTGAAAAATCCATAGGCTTTAAATCTATTCCTGATAAATGACAACAAGTTGTTGAGCTAGTAAATCTAAGGGAAATAATTTAATGCTTTCAGTCTTCATCCAAAGCAGTTTTTTCTTGTATGTTTTTTTTCCCCCTGGTATTTGGGATCTACAGAAGTTACCAGTACTTCATGACTAATGAGGTGAGCTGAATGGTGAACAGGAATCTGTTACATTAAGAAGCTACAAGTCTGCTGATGTTACTGGACTTCAGGAAGTAGGTAGGTAAAAGTGAGAGATCCTTATAGGCTTGGAGCCTGTCAAAGTGCTGCACAGGGCCTGACTCATGACTAAGCCTGGTCTAAAAACACTCCTCCAGCAATTCCCCTTTTCCCCCCAGCAATTTCCATCACTTAGCTCTGACCTCTGCAGGGTCTGATGCATTGCCGAGCAGGCTGGCGTGACTCAGCTCAGGGTTATCTGGAGTTTGCAAGCCTAGACTGAATTTACTGTCATTGGGAGGGTAAAATTTGTTGGGAATAGTTTTGTCATTCATACTGGAAGGTGATGAAATCTTTGCCTGATGGAGCAGATAATCATCATCTCGTACAGCCAAACCCAAAGCAGTCATGAATGGTGTTATTCGCACGATTGTCACTGAGCCACATTTTTCCTTTTTCACACAGACCCTTGTAAATTTCTTCTCTCTTTCTTCTGCTTTCATAAGGAAATAGTTATTCCTCTAGCCCTAAGGTTATGGGAGTAGTCTCCTTGATTTTGGTGAGATTCTTCATATGAGAAAGCACTCTTGACCTGATCCCTTAGAGAAAGAGTTTACTAGTAGTCACATGAATGAGATAGATACCTGCTTTTCAGAAAATGCTTTTATTTTCTTCCTCATCCCAGATATGACAGAGGATGGTCAATATTTTTGAGAATATTGACAGAAGTCAGTATTCTCCCAAAAAGTTTATATAACCTCTCCAAAAGCAATAAAATGATGAAACCCAGAATCTGCAAATTGTGGTGACTTGTAGTGCTTTGATTTATAGCCCTGTTGGGGTCAGAGTGAATGATTTCTACAGAGACCAGTCCCTCTAATCGTAATTTTACAAGAAACGGATGTGCTAAAAGAAACAGAAAGCTAACAGGGCTTCTGGTTACATTTTCAGCCTGATTTATAGAGCTGTAAAACTCTCTGTATCAGGGAGCTGACACCAATTTCTAGAGAGCTGTGAACATTTGTTTTCATCTGATTTTCCTGCAGGGTTTCTAGGCCCACTTCATTCACAAAAGACCCCAATGAAATCCATGTCAGGTGTTAAAGAGTGTGAGATGATGGTGTCACAAGCGAGCTGGTGGCAAAGGAGACCCAGTTTTGTAGCTGAGCAAATAGAAGCTAGTCCTGGGAATGTCTGTTCTGGGGACAGAAGCGTACTTTTAAGGATTCAGGAGTGGAAATGGAGCTGAGGTGGGAGCAGGTGTGACCAGAGCTGAAATGGCTAAGGAAGGTCTGGTCCAGCATGGCAAGGGATGCTGTAAATCAAGCCAGTGGGGAAGACAAAAAGCCATGTCTGGTGCTGCAGCAGCCACGACACTACAGTGTGACCGCAGACCTCACACCTGCTAACAGAAGCAAATGTCACCTGCGCACAGACACGTTCAGACAGCAGAGAAGCAAGGCTGTGAGATAAGGAAGACCTAGAGAAAATGAATGAGGAGCACACCAGGAACAGCCCAGTCAAGGCTGCAGCCTTGTTAGTGACCATGACGTGGCACAAGAGCATGGTAAGACTGGCCAGATGGGCAGAGAAGAGCCTGGGAGCCTTGAGCAAGGAGGGAGTGGCAGAAGAATTGCCACGCTCAGGCTCTCCTGAAGACCCCACCAGGGCTGGCCTGCAGACAGGGACAGTTACTTAGAGGCAGTGCTCATGGCTACCCCCAAGTGTGAAGTCCCACAAGGAGGAGGGATTACAAAACCAACACATCCACTAAGACAAGTGCAATGACCAGCATGACAGAGAGAAAGTGGAAAGGGGCAGGACAGGGCATGGGTCAAGCGCCATAATCATAAGAGGAGAAACATGAGCAAACGTTTAGGTCAAGAATGGAACAAGAAGCTGTCCCACTGGAGGTGGGCTGTGTTTCACAGTAAAACCTCCATCTGTCTCTGTAAGGATGCTAAACTACTTGACATACAGCAGGAAATCCTGATGGCTTGAACCTTGCCGGGTTCTGCTCCTTCTTATAGCTAGAAATGTGTAGAAATGTTTGGCTTGTATTTTCAAACCAAAATGAAGGTGATGTTAGAGTTTGAACAAAACAATCTGAGGCCTCTTTTGAGAGACCACACTGTTCCCTTCCAGAAAAAAACTCATGTATCAATCACAGGTTATTACAGGCGCTTGCACTAGTATCCTGCCCAAAGAGAGCGCTGGAGATTCTGGTGAAAAGGAAAATAAAACATTGCTTTGAATCAGCACATTTAAGCCTAATCCAGACGTAAGACCTTGATCATTCTAAGTTCTAAGGCCCTCTATGTTCCACGACACTTGGCAGGGCTGTGGGCAGGCACTACCATGCCCAGTTGGCAAAGGTTTTAGGATCAAAGCCTGAGGTATTTATGTGCTGGCTAACAGGCTAGCATAAATCGGCAGCTTCTGCTGACATAGCATATAAGAAAATACTCTTACTCTGTTATGCTGTTTAAAGAAACCTTATCAGTTACTTTATTATATAAAATTATTAAATATTAAATATGTTATTTTACAAAATGATTTAGTAGCATGTCTGTGTTATTTTGGTTTTAGGGTGTCAAATTAAAAAACAGTTATTAATTAATAAACCAAGGTGCATTTTATTGCACTAATAAGTGCGGCTCTAAAAATTTATTACCACTTTCCAAAGATTTACTTCCTTTATTTAAAAAAAAGTATTGGTGTCTTAAATTAATTATAAAGATCAAACTTACACAGAGAGGCCCTGATCCAGCAAACACATATGCTTATGAGTAATTTAACTGCATGAGTAACTTCATAGAATTCAGTGGGTGAGAGAGAAGCTGTGATCCGTGGAGCTCCTAATGTGGGTAAAGTTATTCATGGGCACAACTGTTTGCAGGACTGGAGCCAAATATAACACATATACAAATTTCCATCTAGAAAGAAAAGGCAAATGAATACATAGTAAAAAGCAATTACACATTATTGAATGTTCTAACAACTATATATTCAATAATAAATGCATGACTACAAATGTGGGTTCCGAGATGCACGGGGCCTATCTATAATTGACGGGCAATAAATAGGGAGGTAGCGACATGAAGTGAACACAGTGTAACTGTCTTCATGTCTGAGGTTCTCTCTAATTAGGTTGAGCTTTTGATGCAATAATTATGCATGGGAAATGTGCAAACAAAAATAAATTGGGTTGCACTTAACTGCCATTTTTGGACACCAAATGCAGGTGTTATGCTCTTTAAAGAGCACTTGTTTTGGTCTCTTGAGTTGTTTTAGAGCTCCTAAGGCAAACACTTAGATGTCCCATGTGATCTGTAAGTGAGAATTAGGCAGCTCTGAAGATTAAATAAAAAAAACCTTGTACCACACTCAGGACCGTGCCACAGAAATCGCCAATGCATTTGATGCTGGATAACCACTACTTAGAACGTTAAAACAGAACCAGCTTTCTCCCATTGGTTGTTCTCTCTACGATCCCCTTGGCTGTGTACCATGTGCTGCAAAAGGACATGATGCCCACGGGAGAAGGGCACAGCTTCAGACCTCAGCCGAGGAAGACAACACGGCCCTGGGAGGTGGCTACATTGGCTTTGAACTCTTCAGGAGAGCATGGAGGGGAACTCTGCTTGCTCTGAGCTAGGCTGCTATGCCCTGTTCCAGCTGTATTTCTTTAAGGGAGTGATGCTGACTGACCTGACTGATGCTGAATTCCACACTTCCCAGTAAGTGAATGTAGGCTGAATGCCTCCACACACACTTTGAGCTGAGCTTCCTCTGGAGTCAGTTATGTAGCTGCTTAGTTTCTGCTTTTAGGAGGTGTTGTTGCACCTAGGAAACTGAGCAGTCCAACACATGAGCAAGAACTGATTCTATATGGCAGAGAATGTGCTGAATTGCTCTCTGAGATTTAGACACCTGTAGTTTACCTGCATTCCAGGAGAAGCAGAATCCAAGTGGCCAACAGCTCTCCCACAACACTGAAGCCCTCCAGTTAGGGGAGATGGAATAATTCCCTTTTTGGCCTCTCCTCCTTATTAAAGTATGTGTGAATACCTCAGTCCCCTTGGGCTGGGCTGTGGAAGCCTTAAGAACTCTGCAAGTTCTCCTTATGAACTGCCAGTAAAGTAAACATTTTGCAAAAGTTTATGTTCCTGCACTTATTTTGCCCCATGAAACAAATGCTGCTGTCAGGCACAATACAATGTGCCCTGTGTCTTCTGCAGCATTCTTGCTGCTGTTCATTGTAACCTACACTTTCAGGGATGTTTTTCTACCTCTTTACCTCCCTGGTCCTCCCCTGTGCTTTGGCAGCCTCTACACAGAAGATGTTGCGATTGTTTTGTTCGTCCATAAGACATTCACTTCAGTTCCACTACATGCTAGTTGGATATTTTTCCTTTGCATATGTTTGCAGAGTCATTTCTCCAAGATAGCTTTTCCCCACTGGCTGTGCTTACCTGTCATACATTCTGCTCATCTCCTGGAAGTACTTCTGCTCTGGATTCTACCACAGTATAGCAGGAACATTACAAAAGGTGCAGTTATTTCGACAGGCCTTTCTTCCTGGTGCATGTTTGGGATGCACACTGTGATGACTGGGTCTTTTGTTCTTACACATAATATGTAAAGTATACAAATACCTGCTTTCTGTTTATACAGGAGGAAAAGACTGTGAACAAGCCTTAGTAATCCCTTATTTCTAACTTGCAATTAGACTTTAAAATGAAAGATCCTATTCATATCAACAATGTGTTTTGTGAAAGGGCAAGTGCCACTCTTTTCTTGGTGGCTTTATTGCCTCACAGAGTTCAGTGTCCTACCACTTTCTAACCACCCCTCCCTTGCAACCTCCATTTTGCCACTGCAACCACTGGCAAGGTCACAGCACTAAATCTCATCAGGCAACTGGTGGAGTTTTAAAAATGGTGTAAAATGTTTTGTGACACAGAGCCAAGAGGGCCCTCTGTCACATAAAGGGAGAAATGAGGAACAGGGATAATGAGGAGCAGATAAGCCAGCATCACCTCCAGATGCTTCAGAATGCAAAGTCAAGTATTCAGGCACCATTACACAGGTGCATACAACCATTTCTAGGGTTAATCAGGTGCTCATTACAGGCTTGGACATGTGCATGTCTGTGAAAGCAGTGCTGCTGCTGCTGCCACTGACTTTATACTCAGGCTAAACCCTTACAGCGGATGCAGGGAGCTCCATCTGAAGGGAGCAGCCGGTAGAGATAAGGGTTAATCATAGCTGGAACAGAGAATATCTGCATTGCTTTCTACTAGATCAACCAAAATAGTGCCCCTTCTGTTATTTTTCTCCCTCTGTGCAAGGATTGCTTTACTGGTTTTTGCATGTGAGCTAACTTTTCTTATCAGTACCCAAGAAAGCAAGTCCCTGCAGGGTCCCCACTGACAAATGCTGCCAGGCAGTCATGCCCTTTCCTCTGCTCTGAATGCTGTAATTAGAGAGATGCAATTTTCCAGTAGTGCTTGACAGCCAACATCAAAGGCGCAGAAACTGTTTCTGGACATTGAAAAGATAAAATTCTAATACTAACTGATACCTCCTTCAGTTTTTATTGCAGTTCAATGTAAACAGATGCTGCTAGTTTTGAAAGTGTATGTTCAGATCTGTCGGAGTACATATGTATATATCGCAGCGGTGATATCTACTGTAGTAAATGCTGATATTTACCATCATGCATATATACTTGATTAAATCATCTCTATGACATTAGCTGTATGTGAGCTTACACATTCACAGATGTCTGTCTTTGCATGTACATGCATACAAATACAAACACATGCATATGAATTAAATGGAAACTGTAACCCAATCTTAACCAGGGTTTTAAATTAATCATAATACATACACACACTTACAAACATTGGGCTATATTTAACTTTCACATAAGCAGTGTAGAACTATTATCTTCTGTGGAGCTCTGCAGTTTATGAGTCAGACCCAAAGCCTGTTAGTTAGCCAGTGGAAAGACGCCACTGACTTTATTGGGCTTTGGACCAGACCCGAAGCCAATGGTTAATTGTCTCATATAATATAACTTTCCCTTCCAGCAAACTTAAGATAAACTTAGATTCTAATTCCAATAACTCTCTATAATTTTTTCCAAACAAATTCCTTATGGAATGGAAATGCTCATTCTTGTTCTGGGCATTCTTCACTGCTTTCGTGTTTCTTTGTTTTGAAAATTGATTCAGTCATGTTAAACATTATGCAAGCTTGAAAAAGATCACAGTCTCCAACTATCCAAAGTGAAATTCTCATACATACATAGCTCAGAAATAAATGTCATTAAAAACTTCAAACTTGGCTGGTATTAAAGCCATCTTTGAGAGGAAAAAAACTCACATTTAAAGGAATTCAGCCTGGTGTTTTAGAAAGTAAGAATAGGTTAGGATTACATGTCCATCTCAGCTTTCTCATTTTATTATATGCCCTGTATAACTTTCTATTTTTTTCCAGGTTTTTTTGACTTGGATTGATTTTGAGCATGTACTTTATTTAGAGGGAAAATTAACATGCCTCCACCAAGCTTCTTTCTGAATTAAAGGGAGAGCTGTCTAGAGGTCTGTATTTGAACTCCGAGCTAATAAGACTCTGAAGTTCATCCTTATTCGTGTATCACAGGTGACAGAAATGCAGTTACAAGACATTTCATTTTTAAGAAACAACTCTTGAAGATTCTTTTGACTTAAGATGCTGCCAATCCTCCTTTGAATAATGTATGTTAAACTTCTGAGTTAAAAGCTCTTGTCTAAGCTTTCTGAATGTAGATAGTAGATATGCAGTTAATACTTAGGCTGTCAATTAAAAGGATGTCATTGAAGTTTTTTAGCTGTGCTGATCACTAAGGTTGCATTTGGATTCTTATTTATACCAATACAGTTGTTACTGCTACAATCACTGCTGCAGAGGCATCATGCTGCCTTCTGGCACTACAGGCTCTCAGCTGCCAGGGTATTGCAGGGTGCCTGAGTCTGGGTTCCTAAGAGGCAACATTTCTGTCTACTAGCCTACAGTCTCTGCATAGTCAGGTAGGTTCCTCCAAGGCTGCAGTTAAGGCCTCAAGTGTTAAAGTGTTTCCAAACCTACTGACTCCTGTTTCTCCTTGTGTCTATTCTAGTCCTACAGCAGATACACTGTGCTTTGCAACCCTGGATTATTTTATATAAATAGAATTTCGTGTGTATTGTTTATGTAGCCTCCTACCAGAAGAGAGGATTAACAATGTCACAGAAAGAAAAATCTTTGGTCAGACTGACAACATCTACCACATCCCACTGTCTCTTCTTGTGGTATGCCACAGATGCAGCTTTCACAGTAAGTCCAAAGCTTGCTACAAGGTTTTGAAAAGCATTTATGGCTTTTAGTGAGTAGAGTGTGAGGAGCAGATGCTCCCCAGTATTAATGCACACAAGCTTGCCCATAATGGCAGCGCAGGTCTCAGAGCCCCAGGAAAATCTTTTCCAGTCCTTTGCTGATGTAAATGGGAACAGGTCCATTGGCTTACATCTAAATGCATTTATGGTGTAAAGCAATCACTCCTTGAGTTTTAAAGCATCCCATCCTTACTTCTGGTATTTCCATAATAATGCCCAATGAACACAAAACACTGCTTTAAAAGAAAGTTGTTTTACTCTCCAGCTTGTCTTTAGGAAATAATTCTCTTTTCCTCCATTCCAGAGAGCTTCCTCCACACTGCTTGTCTTCCATTTAACATAATTTTGTCATCCTTTGCTTCCAGACCTCTTTCCCTCCCACTGCCACTTCCTTTCTCTCTGGCCTGTGAAGGGAGCCTGAGTCACACTGAAACCTCTAAATACTGTCTCCCCTTAGGTGCTCTTTCTTCCCCCTACTTTGGGCAGCAACAGTGGTGGTCAAAGGGTCTTAAATGTGTTTGTCATCATACTGTACCTCTTTCTCCAGCATCCATCGATTGCACATCCCACCCTGCCTGTTACTGTGTCCCCTGTACAAAACACCTACAGTAAAAGCATCTCACAATTAGGCTGAAAAAGACTTTTAATTTGGGCTACATTTTTTTATGCCTGGGTCCCTGGATCTCAGTCCTGCCTGATGCTGATCACCCTCACCCCAGCTTTGTTGGGAGCAGACCACAGACATTGCATCACTCTCAGGTTTTTAACATTGCCCCTACAAAACTGTCTCCCAAAGCTTGTCTTACAGCTCACTAGCAAGGCCAGAGTCTGTTCTGGTTTAGCAGCTTTGATCATTTTGTGACCGTATGCAAGAGGTTTGTTTCTCTTCCACAGGGCTAAGTAAGAAGAAATGCTAAGAGTGTTGTTCACATTGCCATGAGAATCGGCTGTTGGCTGATGGAGCTCCATCCCACACCAGGCAGCAGCCCAAAGGTGAGCTGGGCACAGGCACTCACCTCCCGGTAGTTTTGCCCTGTACTGCAGAAGGGTGCTCAGCTGCGGCCGCTGCTAGAGATGAAAAGCACAACTTTGCACGGTGGATTTATTGCACATTTCTGGTCACACGAGGGAGACTGTGCCAGGTAGCTGCCTCTCCTACTCTCCGTTTAATCACTGCAGGGTGGGAACGGGATCCAGCCTGGAGGGGTAAAAGATCTCTGAGATTAAAAAGTACAATGGAGCAAAGTTAATGTCAACCGATTTAATGTTGTAAGCAAATCAGTACCACATCTCTCTGTGCAGCATGGCACAATTTACTACTCCTAGTTAAATGAGTCAGAGCTGTTGCTTCTGGTTCTGCCTCCTAGCTTCTCCTGCCGCAAAGCTGGACAGACAATGGGTCCGTGTTGCAGAGAGGCCTCGGGCCAGCCCCAAGGAGCTGTGTTGCAATGCCCATTATCGCAATGCCTCATTTTTAGGCTCCCTGCTGTGGGACAGATTGCTCAGGCCAGGGACAGACACCACTGTGCTCCACACAAGGTGTGGAGAGAGTAAAAAGAGAATGAAAAGAAATTTCAGGAATCCACATACTCCTTGGGTTAGAGTATACGTATATTCTAACATCGCGACCCAGGCACTGTGAGAGGCATCTCTTTCTGCTACAGACTCCCTTGCAGTTAAGTGCCTAAGCCTCACCAACATGCTTTTGTGGAAAACTAGGGAGGGAGAGAACTACCTCACTGCATCCAACAGCTTATTGGGTACAGTATATTATATCCTAAGCAGTGGGAGACTTACTTGCCAGTCAACACTTGGCTGGATTTAATTTGAACAGCCCTACAGCCTTGAGGAGTGTCCTGGCCACAAGGGTATTTAAGTAGCCACTTTTTCTTGCACTTTCTAGCCACCTCCGTGTCAAATACAAAAGCAAATGTATCATTAGGAGAGATGAAGAACCTAATAAGGTTCTCATCTACGGAGGACTCTTCTGAGTCCCTAGTAAGATGGTGATTGGGATTTTCACTTTGCATAAAGAATACCTAACTTCAGCCGTTTACCTGAAATCAGGCAGGACCCGGGAGTTAGCAGTAAGCACCCTGTTTCTCCATGAAGGTGCCCAGCCAATTTGTTCAACAGACCTTTCACTTCCCAGATCTTTAGGAAGGTTTGATGTGACTCAGGAGACTCACAGAAGACGATGAGCCTGGATTTAAGCACACGAGTACTACTGAAAAGCAGGGTCACCCCTCCCCGCCGCCTGGCCTTTACAATGGATAAGTTAGGCAGCTTCCTTGCTCTGCCTCTGGTTTCTGAGGGCTGTGTTCCCAGGCACAATCCTGAGCAGCGGGAGGCTGCCGCTGCTCTGCCTAACTCACTTGTTGGATTTCGCCTGCCCTCACTTTTGAAAAAGGGGTTTTAGTTCCCAATTCACTTGAGCACTCGGGAAAACTTTAAATAAAGACTTCAACGGGGCACCGATTCGTGTTTTGAGTTGAACGAATTCAGAAAGAGATCCTGAAAACACCAGAAATTCAGAGCAGACAACAAATCCACGGTTTAACCACAGATTTGCGCAGCAGGTTTTCCTGGTAGCCTCCTCGGGAGATGAAACTGAAGAAGCGCCTTTCCCTGCTCTCTAAGCGCTCGGGCACCAGTCGCCTACCCCTCTATAACCCAGCCGGGGGCCGGGGCTGTTCAGGGGGCTCCCCGGCCGCCTCCGTGTGTGGATATCAGAGTCATCCCCCTTGTTTGTGGGGAATAAGAGTAAAAAAATGGCTTCCCTTTTATTCTGTATGTGTGCCCGAGAGTGCAGCTCCCTCTCCGTGCTCCGGCTCCTGCGCTCTTAAATTCCGACCCTCCGTGGAAAGCGTCGCGGCGAGGCGGGACCGCTTTCCCACGGCAAAGCCTTGCCGCGCCTGCGAGCCCGAGGTGGTACATGGATGTGCTCGGGGCCCCTCCGTTTTCTGCGTCTGCCGAGGGTCTCTAGGGCTGTGTGTGGAGATATGCATGAAGAGGAGAGGGGGGTACAGGAGTGACTGGGGAGGAGTGGCGGGGGAGAGGGGAGTTATTAGGAAACTTTGCTTTGGCTACTCTCTATCCTTGGGGCTGCGTGGCGCCAGCACCCTCAAGTTGAAAGGAAAACAGCCATTCTCACTTCCAACTGCCCACTGAGATCCTTAAGGCGACAAAGACACAAAAGTGAGTTTTATTTGCTGGTAAGCCAGAGGCAAGAAAAAAGAAAAGCCAATTCCCCCTTAAAAAGAGCCGACAAATCCTTTTTGCTCTTTTGTGTGAGCTTTTCCTATTCACATGGAGCGTTCATCCGTGTGATTCCCAACTTATTGTCATTACTTAGTTATTAATTGTTCTCATCTGGGTTTAATTGAGCAACCAAGGACTTTAGCCCAAGGGTCAGGGGGAAAACTTAAAGCAAAGACATGTTCAATAGGAATCCTGCGCCCCGAATATCCATCCCGAGCTGACATAACGTAAAAAAAAATACAACCAACAAAACCCAAAATCCAGACAAAGAGGGGATGAAAGGGTCCAGCTCTCCCGGAGCCCAGCGCCGCAGCACCCAAAGGTGCCTGAGAAGGGAGCGGGGCTTGCTGGCGGCCAGCTCAAGGCTGTTCTAGCTGTTTAAAACGCCTCTCGTATTTTTTAAGCTCTTATTTACAGGACAAACATGCCCTCCTGCGCGATTAGATCTGCTCCCAAACCCGCGGTCTAATCGCGTAGGGGCTGAGTTTATCTCCAGCCCTTTTCTGCCAGAGACACAACGTGGGAAAAAGCCGGCACCGCGCTCCCCAGTCCGGCGCTGCGTTGGGCGCTGGGGTCAGGATCACAGACACTGTCATTTGCACAGAGAAAAGAAATGATCGGGAAAGCAAGCCAAGGAATAAAACAAAACCAATAAAAATAGGGAAATAAAAAAGAAAATGAAAGAAAAAGAAAAGAAAAATGAAAGGAAGAAGAAAAAAAACCAACCACAAAACCCCAAAATTCACCCCAGATCAGAAAAGACTGGGCGGCGAGGGCAGAGCGAGAGATGAGAAGAAGGGGATTAGAGCAGCGAGCTCTGGAGAAAGTGGCTGAGCTCAGGTATGCTGTTTCGTTGAGTTATTGAAAGCATCATTGATATTTAGGAGATGATAAAAGTCCCGCCTCGCCCCCAGCTACAGTCTCGCTGGAGCCACAGTGCCTGCAGAAGATTGCCTAGCCTCATTACAGCAATTATTTTCCTTCTAACTTTGACTCAACCTTAACGTTTTAAATTGCTAGAAATGAAAGCAGCGGGGGAAGAACAACAACAACAAAAAAAAAAACCAAATAAAAAACCCCAAAAATATAAAGAGGAGTCCCAATTTCTCAGCCCCCATTCCTTGAGCGCTAAGATAAAGCACGAAATTAGGATAAAATAATGAAAAATGGGAAATCAACGCTCTTACCCGAGCGATCCGAAAAACTAAATCGGGTGGAGCGGCGCACTGAGGGGGCTCGGAGGCGCAGCCGGCGGGGCACCGGTGAGGCGGCGGCCCCAGCGCTGGCGGGGTCCGCAAGCGCGAAGCTGTGCTGCCGGGGCTGCGCGGCGCTGCGCGGAGCGCGGCTGCCCGCCACCCTCTTCCGCGGGGTCCTCGGCCGTCGGTCTCCTCAGGGCCGCGCAGACGGGTTTCCAGCAAAGCCGGCCGCTGAGGGCTGCGGGGCGCCCGGAGCCACGGGGATGGACTGGAGACGGCGCCGAGCGGTCCCGACCGTCTGTCCCACGGGTGCCGCCGGCTGCCCGCCGCGGCCCCACACCCCTGCTGAACACACTACTGTCCTCCACATCCCATCCCCATCAGCCTGCTCCCATCACCCGTCCCCTTGGCTCCGGCGCTGCCTCTGCCCCGCTATTAGGGCACTGTGTCCCCTTCTCCCACACCACCCCGACAGCCTGCTTTCCTCCCCACAGCCCCAGACTCCCGCACTCCCCATGAGCAAGGCCGGTTGCCGAAGGGAGCAGTGGGGAAGCCCTTGGTCTGTCTCTCTTGGCTTGGCACCTAAAAGAGAGGCAAATCACACCATCCCCAAACCCTCCGGCAGCCGTCGGGGCTGCGGCTGGAAGCTTCCCGGCTAAAGGCCGCTGACAGGGGGAGAAGCAACTTTTATCCTGCCTAGGGGCTAGGAAAACCCGGCAGCGGCTGAGCCAAGCCTGGAGTTGTGCTGATTCCAGAGCTGCTGAAGAAAGCAGCCACAACCTTGGGGCAAGGCAATGCGGTTAGAGCTGCTAGTAAGGGGCAGTGGGGGGGGAAATGAAACAACCTCAGGCAGCCGTGAAGATAGGGCAGCTCCAGGATAGCCAGCAAGCTGAAAACTCAGCCGAGGGCACACTGAGACCAGTCTCCCAGGGAAGAAAAAACTGACTGGTTCAGCAGGTCCCTCACTCCTGTCCCCCTGGCATGCTGACAAGTTTAGTCTCTTCTTCTATCACCCCTGGCAGGGAAATGAGCAAAAAATCCACAAACAGTAGCTTAAAATTAATTTATTTAACAAATATAGCTATAATATAAATGATAATAAAATTTCAAATATACAGTATATTACATAGTACACAGAGCCCCTTCCAAAGGAGCTAGTGGAAGAACAAACACAGGTAACAGACAGTGCTGTTACAACAGGGACGGGAGAGGCTGCTTTACACTTCTGCCTCTTGACCTTGCCTGGCAGAAGGAAGAGAAATGCCCGCCTTTCACCCCCTCTTTTTTGCCGTTTCTCTTCCGCAATTCCTTCACCCACAGCACGGTCTCTCTCAGGGTTGCCAGCCAGACACAGGGCAGGGCTGGCCCATCGCCACCCTTGGGGATCAGCTGGGGCCATGCCTCAGGTTTCTGCCGTCCGCAGAGCTGAGCAGCTCCCAGGACTGCCGAGGAAGCAAGTGGAACGGCACTGGACCAGGGGCCAACATCACAGGGGGAAGGAAGCAGTCTCTGCCACAGGGCCCATGTAAGTCCGCAGTGAGGAACCAGAAGAGCAGGAAAGGAATGCGTGTGGAGCCTGCAGGAGCGGGCAGTCAGCGTGCTGGCCTCGGCAGGGCTCAGCTCTATGTGAGGTGATACATGCTGTATCCCACGTGCGCAGTGTACAGTCCCACGGGAGCCACGGGCAGCCCTGCCCGCTGGAAAGGGCTGGAAGCGCCGTACAGGGACGCACCGGCCACAGCCGGGCCGCCCAGTGGGAAGGAGATGCCGAAAGCAGCGGGCGGGAGCATGGGCTTGGCTGCCATCTTCAGCTTCTCCAGCTCGGCCTCCTGCAGCCTCTTGGCCTTGGCGCGGCGGTTCTGGAACCAGATCTTCACCTGGGTCTCGGTGAGGCTGAGCGAGCTGGAGAACTCCGCGCGCTCGGCGATGGACAGGTACTGCTTCTGCCGAAACTTCCTCTCGAGGGCCAGCAGCTGCGCCGTGGTGAAGGGTGTCCGCGGCTTCCGGTTGGTCTTGTGCTTGCGCAGGGTGCAGGCTGGGGGGCTGAGCCGCCCTGTGCCGAACAGTAGGAGGGGGGAAGGAGAGAAACACCTCGGTTAGCAGTGCCCGGAGCCAGACAACCCGCAGAGCCCCCACCAACAGCAGCTGGGATGCAGAGTGGGGTAAATGAGGTCCCTGCTCGAAGCGGCCCAAACCTTCAGCGCTGCCTGGGGCATGCTTCCAAGTGGTATCTCCCGATAGGAACTGGGTTTTTCCAAGACTCCCAGGGCAAGTTTCCCAATGGTTTTGGAATCTCCGTCTCCGTGATAAAAATCAAAAGGGCAGGAGCCAGATACTCAAACACCCTCTTGCCTTCACGGCTCCCGGCGCAAACCGAGGAGACATAAGCGAAGGTTGTGACCCACCAAAAAAAGGTATCCTTTTTATTGGATTAAGAAAAAAAAAATAAACAAAACAGGGTGGCCTCTCAGCCTCGCACCCTCTTCGATAGGCCTCGGGAACCGGATTAAGCATGTAATTAATTATGAGCTCTAAATTCACACCAAGCCTCCATCTACCACTCTGCTCCTCTGAAGATTTCTAAGGGTCCTCGACCTGTCCCGGATTTACCTCGCACAACGTTTACTTTGCAATTTGAATAAGTTAAACAACTGCCATACTCTGCACAGATCCTGACAGGAAACCTGTCTTTCTCCAAGAGACAGAGAAATCAACTCTCGTCGCAGCTCCGCTAAGAGCACCCGAACGCTCCTAAAAGCCGCAACCCAAGTTTGCCCCTTTCTACGGACTCTCGGGGAGGGACAGAGATGCAGGCGAGCGGCCCGGTGTCAGCGCAGCCGTTAGGAGGATTAACGGGCTTTTCTGATCTCAGCCCTCCCACTGCTATTATTACTTTGGAACTCTGCGTGGTAAAACAGGAAAACGTCGGCAATTGCGGCTCTTCGGACATGGAGCACCTGAGATAGCAGTCGGCGGGCCGGAAGCCCGCACAGCCCGAGAGCGCCTGGCCCAGGAGCCCGGTCTGCGTGAGTTCTACGGAATTATTTGAAAAGCCACTTTCGGGGTAAACATCACTGAGACTGAGTTCGACCCTAAAGTAAGCGAAGCTGTAGACCAGGTTGCTTCATCTCCCTCCCCTGCCCCGGTTAACACTTGGCACACGATCTGGCCCTGGGGCGGCCGCTCTTCCTCCGCCGCCATCCTCTGGCTCCGCGCACGCTTGAACCGGTTCAGTATTTTGATGAGGCCGGAGTGGCCCGGCAGAGCGCGATTCGCAGGTAAAAGCATGCCAGGAAGGGAGAAAAGGAGAAGAAGCGCCCGTCCGCCCCGCAGCACTGCCCCGCGAGAAGGGGCTCGGGGGCCGCCCGCTCCCGGCCTCTACTTACTTGGAGGAGGCGGCGAGAACCGTGGGCTCTGCATCCAAGGGCTCCGCTCCTGTTTCTCGGGGCTTTCCGCCTTGACAAGGGTGTCTTCAGGCAGCTTGACGAGCCCCCCGACGGAGAAGTGGCCGCTGAGGGGCAGCGGGGAGGCTGGAGCCTCCGCCGTCAGGGCGCTCAGGCGGGGGCTGAGGCTGGCGCGGGCGGCCGCCCCTACGCCCTGCTGAGGCCCGGCGCCCTCGGAGCCCTCCCGGCCGCCCGGCTTCCTGTGGTCGGCCATGAGCGCTTCCACGCTGAACGGCAGGAGGGACGGGGAGACCTTGGGCTTGTCGCTTTCCTCCTCCCCTCCCATAGCCGCCGCGACAGGGATGCCGCCGCCTCCGGGCTTGCTGAAGGCGGATGCGGGCAGCTCTTCGCTGCGGACGCCGGTGGGCGCGGTGGTCATATCCAGAGCCGGGGCCATGCAGAGGCGCGCCGCCGCCGTCGCCACCGCAGCGCCGGACGGGAGCGGCGGCCACAGCTCATGGGGCCAGGCCTGGAGCGCGGGGAGCGCAGGCAGCCGTCGGCGCGCTCCGTCCCGCGGCGGGCGGCACCGCCTGATAAAGCGGCGCGGGGGGAGGCACCGCCCAACCAGAACGCAGGGGGCGGGGCGGCGGCGCCCCATTGGCTGCTTTCGCGGCCCCGGGATAGGGTGGGAGGGGGGGGGCCGGACTCACCGTAGGGGCGGACCCCCCCCCAACCCTTTCCCGTACCACCTCTCAGCCCCATAGTATCGCAGGCGGGAATGGGGAGGGCCATTGCGCTCCACAGCGGGACGGGATCTTATGGGGAGGCTTAAAAATCGGGGCCAAAAATGTATTAACGTCGGAAAACAGCCGGGCTTTCCTCTTGGAAAGCGAGCCCGAGCCGTGTTCTTCTGCAAAACCGAGCAGTGTCGTGGTGTCCTGAGTGTGACCTCCCGGAGGGACCCCTGCCTGTCCCACAGCCTGGCTGCGCCTCGGAAAAGTGGTTTTAGGGGATGTTGTTTGTTTTGGGGTTTCTTAAATGAGCGCCGGCCCTGCGGTCTGTTCGGCGTGTCTGCGGAGATCTGAGTTTGTGTACGTCTATGCACACATAAATCGTGCTGCGTTTCATGGCAAAGATGCGTGCGTTGCTCCAGATAATGAAACGTGCCTTCCCGTAAAAAGGAACATATAAGCCCCAGACCCATCAAAGTCCCGGCTATTTTGTTTTGTAAATTCGTTTTACGATCCCTTATCCCCGCGCCCAGGACGGATGTGCAGTAAAACGGGGCCGCTCTCTAATAACGGGATTGGCCGCTCGCTGGGAAAAGTTTATTGATAGCTGCAGGGCTCTAATCTCCTCGGAACACCAGAGGGTCCTGCAGTCATTTAAGGGCAATTATCTGAGCGGGGAGGGACAGCGAGTTCCCGTCCCTTTCAACTGGTCCCAATAAAGATGGTAGATTAGAAGCGTACAGGTTATGCAATGGATTGATACAATAGACATTTTATTAACTGATAAGCAGCAGGATCTGAGTGAAATTAATTGTCCAGCTCGCAGGACAAAACATGCACACGTATCTTACGCACGTGAGTATACTCCCTGTACGCAGGTACTGTCCTGCATTTACACATCCATATCTACCCCGCTGTGCTCATATACAGTCCTCCACGTGAAGATGATCTCTAGTTGACTTGCCGGGTGCCCCTGCGCGCTCCATAGGCAAGGGTGAACGCACAGGGCACAGACCCGCGTACAGCCGGCGCGCAGCTCAGATCGGTCCTTTCACTTCCCCTCCCTGTTCATGCCGCTCCGGTGAGTGCTCCTACGGCAGCTCATGGAGCAGTGATGCCGGCTCTGCTCCCTGCCCGCAGCTCCCCGCGCCCCATCGGGCAGGGGGACCGGGCCTGGGGGGGCTGGGGGGAAGG